>JAOTQM010000674.1:57500-60000 GCA_026939265.1 Oreonectes daqikongensis
CTTATTGTAAAACACTGCTCAAATGTGTATTCTACACTGAAAAAAGGATTTTTGCTGCATCAAATCTACTTAAATTAAACAAGTTAAATCAACACAATTTGGGAAAATTTGGTGAAAACATGATTTTTTCATGTTTAGTTATATAACTTAATCCATTCATGTTAAGACTACATAAATGATTTGTGTTGCGTTAACATACAATTTTACAACTGGGAAGAGGATTTGCATTTCCCAGCATGCTTTGCATAAGACTGCATTCTGAGAGGTATTTTCTTAATTAAGTGTTGTTTTCTGTGTTTTTCAGTCAAGAGAAACACTTGTTAGTGTTTAATGTTTATATATGTTTGAGTTTTATATATTTTTGAGTTTTGTGGTTACCATTGTTCAGAAAAGTGTTGCCTTTGGTTAAGTAGTGGGCGGTTACATCAGAAAATCTTTCTGTTAAGATCTGTTATCTTTTTGTTAAAAATAAATGACAATTTTATGTAGCATGAACTCAAAACATTTGTTGAGAATGAGAAATGAAAATGTGAAACTTTAACATATAAAAATCATGTTTCTTTAACAAACATAAATTGAGAAAATTGAACATAGAGAAATTATGCTGAGTAAACTTGTGCAACAGATGTACATCATTTATTATGTTAATCCAACAGATTTTTTTCCCCAGTATACAAACCTTATAGTTTGTCATGATTAGAGTGAAATTGTGAAATTTTAAAGTAAACGTATAAACAAATAAAGATCATGATCCATGAAGATATTTTGTAAATTTTCTATCGTAAATGTCCAGGAAGTATTTGATGTGATGATTTAAGAAATTAAATTTTTATATGTATATAGTGTAGCTGTACAATTAATCTTAAATACATAAACTATTATCATTTAAACAGACAATAAAATATTGGCTTATCATGAGGTGAGATCGCATTGAGAAAATGAGAGAAATGTATAAATGATTTTTAACATGTTTTATTATGAAAGCGATTAATCATCTCTCACAGAGGAGAATGTTTCTCTTTCTATCTCAGGAGACTTGGATTTCTCAGTTGTGTTTCATTTAAGTCTCAGTTGTGTTTCATTTAAGTCTCAGTTGTGTTTCATTTAAGTCTTTAACTAAAATTGTGCAGAATGAAATGAATGTAGATTGTAGAGGTAAAATAATCTGGATTTGAGTAAATGTGATGAGAAATGTTTGAGTTCGAGACTTTTGATTGCAGACGAGACAAATCTGAGCTCAGTTTGAGACATTGTTGACATCTCTACTGAAACTCTAATAGAGACATTTCTGAGATTTCTGACTCTCAGGAGAAACTTCTGAGACATAGATGAGAAAGTTTTCAACTGTGATTTTTGTTTCTTATGGGCTGTTGAGAGAACATATCACAACATTATGCGAACATTATGATATTGAATCTTTTAGCAGTTTTTATTTAAATCCACAAAAACACAACATTAGAGACTGATCATCATAAAATATGACATGACATCAACACGACTGTTGTAGATCTTCAGTATCTGTCAGTCGTCTGTTGTGACTAAACCCGTGAGGATAAAGGAAAATAAAACCATTTCGAGAGCAGTAATAAAACTCTGATGTGTGTCAGATGGAGATTGCGTGTGCTTTGCAGACGTATCGATAGGTTCGAGAGCAGTGGTCATCATTATACCGGCCGTCGTGATGAAAATGAGCACAGTCTTCTCCTCCACCCAAACCATGAGCCTTCCAGTTATCCGGCTGTCCTGGCATCCATTCACTGCACACACACACACACACACGCACGCACACACACACACACACACACACACACACACGTGTCATGAGTGATCTTGTGATTTGTTAAGAAGGCTGACACACGCACACACACGCACGCACGCACGCACACTCACCTTCTCAACATCACGTATGGCGCTCTGTCCAGCCACTCCCACTCTCCCGTCCGTCCATCAGTCAGACCCAACCAATAAAAGAGAGGCTTAGTCTTACTGACCACAAACTCCTGAACACACACACACACACACACACACACACATACACACACATACACACTGATATAACTCATTCACTATTGTGCAGCTGAATGAAGCAATCGTTGTGTTGATGAATGTTTTATTAGTTTTGAGTTCTGCGTGTGTGTGTAAGTATTGGTGTTGTTGTGAAGCAACTCTAACCTTCTCCAGTTTGTTTGTTAAGACGAGTAATTGTGCTTCCTTTATTTCACACTGATCTCTAGCAGAGCGCCAAGACATCCCATCATCAGAGAAGAAATAACAGTGAGAGGAGAAGAGAGACCATCCATCAGGACAACAAAGATCCTGTGTACCTGAACACACACACACGCACGCACACACGCACACACACACACACACACACGCACGCACGCACACACACACACACACACACGGGGTGAACTCACAGCATAGATTAAGTCCTTTGAATGTTTTTCACGATTAACTGTGTGTGCGTGCGTGCGTGTGTGTGCGTGTGTACTGTGGTAAA
>JAOTQM010000674.1:65000-75000 GCA_026939265.1 Oreonectes daqikongensis
CTCTCTCAAGATTCAAAGAAGCTTTATTGGCATGATAAAATAAATCTTACATTGCCAAAGCACAGGAAAATTAAATATAAACATTCTGTACAAATCTAGGTTAAGATAGAAATAAAATAAAAGTATATAAGTGTCTCTCTCTCTCTCTCTCTCTCTCTCTCTCTCTCTCTCTCTCTCTCTCTCTCTCTCTCTCTCTCCTCTCTCCTCTCTCTCTCTCTCTCTCTCTCTCTCTCTCTCTCTGTGTGCAGATGAGTTGTTGGTGATCACTGCAGCTACAGAAGTGACGGATGGTTTTCAGAGGTTCATGCGGACAGCAAAACAGTTTAACTACACTGTTCAGGTGTCACATCTTCCTCATTCATCATTATAATCATGATTTGTCTCTTTATAACACATGTCATGACATCAAACTGCTGTGTTTGTGTGTGTTTTGTGTAGGTTCTAGGTCTGGGTGAGGAGTGGCAGGGGGGTGATGTGGCCAGGACTGTTGGTGGGGGTCAGAAAGTTCGCTGGCTAAAGAAAGAACTACAAAAACACAAAGACAAACAAAACACTGTCATCATGTTTGTAGACAGGTGGGTACACACACACACACACACACACACAATGCAATAAAGTGCCTTTTTTCAGTCACACTCTCTTGTTAACAACATATTCTTTATTTGTGTGTAAGATGAGACACACACACACACACACACACACACACACACACACTCCTCTAAGATGCAGCTTTACACAGCTGTGTACGTGAGGTGAACTCACTAGTCGTGTGTGTGCGCTCTCTTTGTGTGTTGTACCCTAACAAACATTAATGAGTGTGTGTTTGTGTGTAGTTATGATGTGATTTTAGCCAGTGGTCCAGAGGAACTTCTGGGGAAGTTTTCTCAGTTTGCTCATCGTGTGGTTTTCTCTGCGGAGGGTTTCTGCTGGCCGGATCAGAGAGTCGCGTCTAAATATCCTGTAGTGCACAATGGCAAGCGCTACCTCAACTCCGGCGGTGAGTGTGTGTATTGTGTATTGTGTGTTGTGTGTAATGTAACCCCAGTCACAACAGCTGACGCCCAGATTATTTCTATTGTGTGTTTGCAGGTTTCATTGGTTATGCTACTGAGATTCATGCGATAGTCCAGCAGTGGAAATACAAAGACAATGATGACGATCAGCTGTTCTACACCCGGATCTACCTGGACAAAGAGCAGAGGGTGTGTGTGTCTCATATGTGCTCTGATAGTTCATTTAAATCAAGCTGGTTTTAGTTTTTGGCTCACATCCTTTTATTCCTCTCTCAAATTCTAATGAAAGACAACATCTAATCTGTTACGTGATTGTTCATCTGTAGCTCTTCATGCTAAATATAGCTTCTGTTTTCCAGAGGAAGCACAACATTACACTGGACCACAAATCGCACATCTTTCAGAACCTCAACGGAGCTATAGGTACACATGTACACACCCTCCCTCTCTCAAGCACACATACATGTTTTATTTATTCACACTCTCTCTCTCATACACGCACACATTCACACACATTCTGTGTGTCATTTGTCCTGCTGTAATTCTCCCCAACTCTCAGTGGGTTTGGTTTTGTGTAACACGTGTGTGTGTGTGTGTGTGTGTGTGTGTGTGTGTGTGTGTGTGTGTGTGTGTGTGTTTTTCCAGAGGAAGTCGTGCTGAAGTTTGAAAAGTCCAGAGTCAGAGCTCGGAATGTGGCCTATGACACACTTCCTGTCGTTATCCATGGCAACGGGCCGACTAAGGTGAATGCAAACATTCTGCACAGTAATGTCATTCAGTGTCTCATACAGACACAGTAAATCTCTATCATACAGTCTGTTTAAATTCTCAGTGAAGCTAAACAACAAACTGTGTGTGTGTGCTGTGTAGCTGCAGCTGAATTATCTGGGAAACTATGTCCCGACGGCGTGGACGTATGAACACGGCTGCGGTGTCTGTGATGATGATCTGCTCGATCTCAGTCGGTTATCTGTGAGTGTCAGAATACAACATTAGTACTCATATCATATCACTATATCTGTATATAGTGTGTTTGTTTTATGTTTGTCTACATGTAATGTTTTATTTTGTTGTCGTGTTTTGTTGTAAAGGAGGAAGAGATGCCGCTGGTTCATATCGCCGTATTTATCGAGCAGCCGATGCCATTTCTGGAGGAATTTTTGGAGAGGCTCGCGGCGTTGACTTACCCGCACGCGCGCTTACGACTTTTCATACACAACAATGTGTGTACACACAGGCAAAATATTAGCATTTCACTGTGCTGTTGTGTACACACTTATGACTGTGATTGTGTTTGTGCAGGTTGTGTATCATGAGCAGCATGTGGAGAGATTCTGGTTGCGTCATCGTTCTCTGTTTCCTGGAGCGAAAATCATTGGACCAGAGGAAAACCTCCGTCAGGATCAGGCCAGGACTATGGCAGTGTAAACACACACACACAAGTACACAAGATCACATTGTGTATTGTATTGCGTATGACTCCGTACATGTGACACTTGACTGTGTGTTTTTCAGTGAGTTGTGCAGGAAGGATGTGTCCTGTGATTATTTCTTTAGTATCGACTCTGATGTGGCTCTGATCAATCTTGATGTTTTACAGATTCTCATTCAAGAGAACAAGTGAGTGAAAAGAAATGCTTTCAGTTGACACCTGCCATCTGTTTGTTTCTTTACGGTTTTATCCTCAAGAGGGCTGTGTTAGAAACCTCACTTTAATACATAAACCACATGGCATTGTTTCTCTGTGTGTCAGGGGTGTCATCGCACCCATGCTGTCTCGACACGGCAAGCTCTGGTCAAACTTCTGGGGAGCTTTGAGTCCTGAAGGCTTCTACTCTCGTTCTGAAGATTATATTGACATCGTCCAGAGCAAACGAGTGTGAGTTTATTCTCCACTCTCTTTCTGCCTGTGTGTGTGTGTTTTCTTGTGTCTGTGTTTGTGATGTTTGATGTTTGTGTGGCAGGGGTCTGTGGAACGTCCCGTACATTACTCAGGTTTATCTGATTCGTGGAGAGACTCTTCGCACGGGTCTGGCTGCCGTCTCTCTGTATCAGCAGGAAGGGATGGATGCAGATATGGCTTTTTGTAAGAGTGTCAGAGAGCAGGTGACTATACTCAAAACATCTCATATCCCTCATCTGTCACTTAATTTAACTGTGAATCACAATTGCTGAGAAACTCTTGTCTATCATTACAGCACTCCACAGTCTCGCATTAGATCACATGACCTTCACTGTCCTCTCTGTATCTAATCATTGCTGTAATGTTAAACTTTTGTCAAGTTACTGGATACCCAAAAAACAGCTGCTGTCACTCAACTGTCACCAGCTGTCAATCAGATTGATTGATTGATGTCTGTATCAGTGATCTTCAGCATTGTAAACATCGGTAGCATAGATTATTGATTTGTTTGCATTATTGTTTAATGAAGTTTAAAAAGGTTGTTTTATAAGTATATATGAATTACATACAGATCAAATTGAATATTGTTGTTCACAATTGTGTGTGTATGTTTTCTTCTGCAGGGTGTGTTTATGTTTGTGTCAAACAGAGATGAGTTTGGACGTCTGGTCTCCTCCACTAACTACAACATCAGTCGTCTTTATCCAGACATGTGGCAAATATTTGATAATCCCACAGTGAGTTTCAGTGCCATGATGACATGCGTGTGCTGAGATAAACATTACCCTGATCGTGTGTGTGTGTGTGTGTGTGTGTGTGTGTGTGTGTGTGTGTGTGTGTGTGTGTGTGTGTGTGTGTGTGTGTGTGTGTGTGTGTGTGTGTGTGTGTGTGTGTGTGTGTGTGTGTGTGTGTGTGTGTGTGTGTGTGTGTGTGTGTGTTTCAGGATTGGAGAGAGAAGTATATCCATGAGAATTATTCCAGGATTTTTGAGGATGATGCAAATGTTGTTGAGCAGGTAAGACATCTGTTGTCATTCACTCGGTGATAGTGTGTGTGATCATAATATTGACAGCACTTCTCACTTTTATATTTCTGAGGAATTTAGACACATTTAGACCGTATAATGTAAATATTTAAAGAAATGTTGTTCACTCATCAGAATGTTATTAATCATTAGGTCAAAATAAAACCATCATAAAAAGTGTGTGTGTGTGTGTGTGTGTGTGTGTGTTAGCCCTGTCCAGATGTCTACTGGTTTCCAGCGTTCTCTGATAGGATGTGTGATGAGCTTGTTGAAACTATGGAGCACTACGGCCAGTGGTCTGGAGGAAGACACAATGTCAGTGATCTCAGCATCTCATCTGTGTGTCTGTGAGAATGTCCCTACAGTAGATATTCATATCTCATCTGTCCCTCTGTCTGTCTCTCAGGATGTCCGATTAGCTGGAGGTTATGAGAACGTTCCCACAGTAGACATTCATATGAATCAGATCCAGTTTGAGAAAGAGTGGCTGAAGTTTCTTAAAGATTATATCGCTCCTGTAACAGAAAAGTTGTACCCGGGATACTATCCGAAGGTGAACACACACAGAAATACCCCAGACCTCTGCACTGACACACATGCACAGACATCTGACAGTGTGTGTTTGTGTGTTACAGGCTCAGGCTGTGATGAACTTTGTGGTTCGCTATCGTCCTGATGAGCAGCCGTCTCTCCGGCCGCATCACGATTCCTCCACATTCACCATTAACATCGCTCTCAACAGTAAAGGCAAAGATTACGAGGTGAACACGTTTTTTACAAACATGTATGTGGGTAGTTGGCAAATAAATGTGTCCTATGGTGTGACTGATATTTTATATCAATTTTACTCGTATAAAATATATATTATTAACAGTTTTCAAATGTTTTGCTATGTCACGCCTGTATATTTTTCAACTACCCATGTACATATGACTACACAAACTAAAGCCTGTGTCCTGTTGTGTGTCTCTGGGTTGTGTTTTGTGCTGATGTTTGTTGTAATGTCTCAGGGTGGAGGTTGCAGGTTTGTGCGTTATGGCTGTAAGGTGGAGTCGCCGAGGAAGGGTTGGTCATTCATGCATCCCGGTCGTCTGACACACTATCATGAGGGTCTTCCTGTCACACAAGGAACTCGATACATCATGGTCTCATTCGTTGACCCGTGAGAGACGTGTGTGTGTGTGTGTGTGTGTGTGTGCGCGTGCGCGTGTGTGTGTGCGCGTGCGCGTAAGTGTTGTTCTGCTATTGAGACTTGTTACAAGTGCTGTCCACCTTGTTTCATCCAACAATTCACTCCAGTAGTTATTTTTAACATTAGATGAAATTATTTTTTACTTGATTTTATAGAATAATCAAATCACAGTTGTTTTTAAGGAGTGTTGAACCTTTTTATACTCAAAGCTTTGTACAAATCGCTTTAAATTATTTGTTGGCTTTGAAAAAATAAATATTGGAAAGAAAAGACCAAGTCTGGTGTGAATGTGTAGTGGCAGAAACCAAAGGTCCCGCTCACAATTTCTACCCAATAAAAGAAAAAAGAAAACTATCCAAAATAACTAAAGTTATATATTTGTTCTAAAAATAGCCATACCTGAAAATGTTACGTTCATTTCAGTGCTTGTTTTCTTTGTCTTATTTTATTAGTCTTCAGATGTTTAAGTCCACAGACTGAGAAAAAAAACATTTCCATAACATCTCGTTTATAACATTTCTAAATGTGTTCAAAGTGTCTAAAAGTGTTAAAGTATCCACACAACAAACATGCAACTTTTAATTTCTAGTTGTGTTTTTTTTTCTTAACATATCCTGTGATTATAGTAATAATCCTGTAAGTCTGACACGAGTTTAGATGTGATTTTAAACTTTATATTTTAGTAAGTTTGTCAGAGTGCTTTAGGTGGATGTTGTCCCAGTAATCTGTGATGTGTTTTACATATCCCTTACGAAACTTTACCATGGTTTATTTGTGGTACAAGTGTAGTAACCACGTTTTTTGGTGCATTGATTACTTATGGCAAAACCACGGTTTTACTACAGTAACCATCGTTAACTATGTTTTTTTTTAGCCAAACTATGGATTTCAAAACCATTATTTCGTGGTAACCATGTTTTTCCTACAGTAACCATGGTTTTTTAGTTTTAACTGTAGTAAAACCATAGTTGAAATGAACATGTTTTGTCCATGCATCAAGTATACTTTTATTGTCCCTGGCAAAGCCCAGGGTGGCGTAGTCGCTCCATATTTAAAGTGTCGAACTCCGCTATGCTACATGATGAGTTGTAACCAGGCCCGGACTGCCCATCGGGAGAACCAGAACGATTTCAGGTTCTAGGCTACCGGACAAGTCAGTAGCCTACGGCCCTTGTCAGAAGCACCAAATTGCTGATTGTATTAGGTAAGTGCCTATTACCAACAGAATCCAAACGTTTGAATTAATAATGACCGGACCAAATTGTAGGATTAGGGTTATATATATATATATATATATAATTTATTATATGTCCAATTTCGCGATATCCGAAAGCAACGTTATACGCACGTGACGACAGGGAGGTGACGGCGGTACCACTTCTGGAATTTTTTTTTCTGTGATTTCTAATCCCGTGCGAATGTGCCATTAATATTACAGACGTCCTGAGGTAAAATTATTTACCCCACCAGTATGCAACAGCAATGAGCACTAACCATACTTTCAATTCCTGTTATTTTAAAGTTTTATTCATGGGAAAAAATCCTATCTTATTTTAAAACAACTCCTCTCCTTTTAGCAACAGTAAGCGCAATTTTGGAATTAAGCGTTATATTTAAATAAATAAAAACCCAAACGTAGCACATGTTAGGGCAACCCAAGCAAGAAATGCGTGTCGCATCCAACGTTAAGGTACATTACCGCGAACTACTGTCGTTACTTGCCACTAACCAATGAAAAGTCATGTGGGCGGAGTAAACCAGCTAACCCCTCCCTCGGGTTAGCCACGCCTTGGTCTGTAGTATACAGACAGCGGCTTCTCACGAGAGGCGACAGAGACGAGAACACAAAGCAAACATTATGACATTGTGAGAGTTTTGCGAAGTAGGCCTATTGTCATTTCGAAAACTGACATATCGCTTTATTGCTTAAGCATCTGCTAAATGACTAAATGTAAATGTATCCTGCTATGTTTCAGTGTAGGCTAAATTGGGTTAAAGGTGTAAACCAGGTGTTTTGCGAGAAGAAACCGCAGAACACATGGACACAGACATATAAACATCATATACATTTGAACACAAAACCCACCAAACCCGTTATGACACAGCAGGGTGCCTAGACAGCAAAGTCTCACAGTTGAAGAGGAGGACTTTACTACAGGTGTGTGTGCGCGCGCATCTTTAAACATTTAAGCCAGCATCACGAGCAGAACTCTCTCTCTCTCTCTCTCTCTCTCTCTCTCTCTCTGTCTCTGTCTCTGTCTCTGTCTCTGTCTGTCTCTCTCTCTCTCTCTCTCTCTGTCTCTGTCTCTGTCTCTGTCTCTCACACACACACACACACACAGTCAGTCAGATTGTGACCTGTGTCTGATGGCTGTGCTCGTGCTTCGATGGATCTTCAGTCTGTTGACGGTGATCATCATCTCTCAGAGTGTGTGTCTCATCTACAACACATCATATTCACACAACATAGGGTCAGAACTCTTCATTCTACACATCTGTCTTTATCTTGCTATCTGTTTATTCATTTATAAATGATTTATTATTGTTTATGTATATGTAGGCCTATATCACATCTGTCTCATATTGGAACGATTGTTTAAATATTTAATCTTTTTTCTAAATGTAAATGAAATAATGATCACCAATATCTAATAGATAGCTTTACATTGACATATTTGGCAGACGCTTTTATCCAAAGCGACTTAGGCCGTGTTTACACTTTACTTCCTTTTTTGAAGCTGCTAGCGTCTGTTTTACATTATAATCCTATGGAGTAAAACGTGTTTTTTTAAACGAGCGTCTTTTTAACACCGCTAACCAATGACAAGCGACTCCCTTACAAAAATTTACCATGGTTTTACTACAGTTAAAATTGAAAAACTATAGTTTTACTACAGTTAAAATTGAAAAACTATAGTTTTACTACAGTTAAAACTTTAAAAAAAGAACATGGTTACTACACTTGTACCACAAATAAACCATGGTTAATTTTCGTAAGGGACAAGAAAAACATCTTGCGAGTTTTGATTATTAATATTTATCAGTTAGGCTAATAAACACGTATCACGTGTTTGTTTTGTAGAAATGTCTGTCGTTATTGTGGATTTTAAACGCGTTTTGTCATTACATTTAAACGAAAAAGATGTGTCTTAATGTGTCATTCAGAATAAAACGCAGGATTTCCCTTCATTTGTTTTAATTGACTACAAAATAATTATGTGTATAACAATCGAGCGTCATATATTTTATATAAATCAATCAATCAAACTTTATTTATAGAGCACATTACAACTACGGAAGTAGAACAAAGTGCTGTACAGAATAAAAATATACATAAAATACCCCACTCATACAAACATAAAATGCAATAAAATAAAAATAAAACAAATTAAAACAATATATGTTATATATAAATGTAAAAAAATAAATAATTGACTTTTTAAACATTTCTCTTTTGCCACCATTAACGTCATTGCATTTGTGTCTTTCATTGTGCTTATAACAGTTAAAATGAGAAGTTCAATAACGTTTTATGAACTAATTAGTTTTTTAGGGGCATTATTGAGAAGTTTTCAAATCCAAGTATTAAATGACAGACACGTTTTATCAGTTACACTGCAGAATAGTTTTCATCGGATGTTTTTAATAAACGCATATAGCCTATTCGAATATAATTGTATTACAATAAATAAGAATATCGTATTTAAAATATAACAATTAAATATATTGAATTACAATTGAATATAACAATTACATTTTTAACTAGGTTATAGTTGATCTTTAACTAGTTCGTTATCATTGTTTTTTCATCGTTTTTTTTACTGTTTTTACACACGTCTATTAGATATTTTATTTCTTTTATGTACTCATGGTTAAAAAAAGTCACGAAAAGATGCGTTTTAATGTTTCATATAGAATTAAACGCAGGATAGCTGAACATTTCCCTTTATTCCCTTTAATAGCAAATAAATACACTTGTTATGTGAAACATGTCGTTTTTATTGCTGTGATATTTTCTTCAGAGATACGATGACAGACACGTTTTACCAGTTACACTGCAATCAACTCCGAGACAAGTTTTCATCACATATCGTCAAACCAGCTAAAAGGTTCGAGCACACTTTCACTAAATTCTCCTACCGAAAAATATCATTTTACACATATTTCACATGACATGTCATTCTTTAACACGACTCTTTTAAATGAATGCAGATAATCCTGTCAGTTAACCTTCTTACCGCAGCTCTTACATGTTGCCACTAAAATGGCTGTAAGGAATTCTTTGGAATACAGACGGGTTGGTCTCGTTTGAAAGAAAAGATCTAGCAGATTATTGCAAAGAAAAAAAAGCACCCACACAAAATAGGAATTTTGTTTTTAAAGTAATAAAAAACCTACAAAAGGTTTTTGTTTTTCGTTTATAAGAAAAAACACAATATGGATCAGCTCCAAAATTGTTATTACAAAACATTGTTAAGTCCCAAGGGTCACCAAGTGTTGTATCAAGTTTGGGCCTGATACACCAAATTTTGAGGTGTCTGTGAGGTTTTTTTTTAGCTGCTCTACCACCAAAATCCACTAGGGGGCCCAAAGGCTTCCATTGGTTTTAACACTTGAGCTGATCTTTTTTTACTTTTCCAATTAACAGACACAATGAAAAAAATACTAAAGCACAAAAACAAAATAAAACAATACATTTGTATGAAACTATACTTTTGATGCACACTAATTTATGAATCAATTATCATTTATGTATCAATTTCTCTTCCTACATAAATGATTCCTCTGAAAACTGATCAAAATGTGTATTCTAGAGACTTGGACCTTTCCAATGATATAATGTTTGTCATAATAAGATAAGAATTTAC
>JAOTQM010000674.1:80000-95000 GCA_026939265.1 Oreonectes daqikongensis
ATTGCAAATTGTGGTTGTCCAGTGTTTCAGTCACAAGATGGCGCCAGACGGTGATCTTTGTTGGAGCGGAGGGATATTAAACATACAAGTAGTTCCGGTCATGCGTTATTAGTTTGCAGCGGTTATTATTTGAAAAGAACGAACCTGCAAATGTCGCGACTGGCCAATCAGAGTCAAGCATTCCAACGAGCCGTGTAATAAAGGTAGAATATTGTGTCTATTAAAGGTAGAATATTGTGTCTATTAAAGGTAGAATATTGTGTCTATTAAAGGTAGAATATTGTGTCTATTAAAGGTAGAATATTGTGTCTATTAAAGGTAGAATATTGTGTCTATTAAAGGTAGAATATTGTGTCTATTAAAGGTAGAATATTGTGTCTATTAAAGGTAGAATATTGTGTCTATTAAAGGTAGAATATTGTGTCTATTAAAGGTAGAATATTGTGTCTATTAAAGGTAGAATATTGTGTCTATTAAAGGTGAATTGTCATAGGTGTTCAAACTGTGTGGATTTCACATCTTCAGTGTTTTTCTTAACCACTCCAGACTCCGGCCGTAAGAAGTCTAGTTTTATTCTCATATGTTCGGGACATGTATGTGATGAGATGTTATAGTTTTTGCTGATATCAGGAGTTCTCAGAAGTGTGTCGTATTGACTATTTTGTTACGTTGGACTTTAGAGCCATAACACGAGTAAATGATTGATTTGACTTTAGAATCGAGACTTCAGGTGGTTCACAGCAAAGTTTCTCACATTAGTTTGATGAAGACAGACGTTAAAGTGTCCCAGACACTTGTGTACGAGATCATGTAAGTGTTGTTTGTTATGAAGGGAAGTTACCTGATGATACAGGTGAGCGATGTCGACATCATCTGTCCATCATTTCTGTGTTTCAGATCTGTCATTGAGCCGTATGATCGAGTAGAGATGGAGGACAGTAAGGTAAGACATGTCACATGTTTAATAAAACAAACAAACTGCTAAAATAACTCACTCTTCATATCACTCTTTATTTTCTTTATAGACTGATGGTGTAACTCCTCCCACAACTCCATCCAAAGCCACGCCCCCTTCACCAGTGTCTGCTGAATGCCCAGGTGAGACAATCTAACACACACACACACACACACACACATTTTACTCTTAATATTTCTACAGTATTTATGCTTGATATTGTGCAGAATACCCATAATGCAGTGCATTTGACTAAAAACAGATCAACAAATATCAGCTGCAGTTTGTACCTCAGTGTTTAGCTTTGATCAAGCTGTTAAATGTAAAGATGTTCAAACACAAAATAAAAATGTAAAATAAATGTTTTTGTTATTATAATATGTGTGTGTGTTTGTGCAGTGGTTTTGGGCAGTCCAGAGTTAATAAGAGAACTACAGCAAACTCACGTCCTCAAACATGTTTCTGTGTCCACGGGACTCACGACGGTCTTCTGTGGACGAGGACGACAGGTGACACACACACACACACACACACACACACACACACACACACACACACATCATATATGTGACCCTGGACAACAAAAATCATCTGAAAGCAGAATAAACAAGCTTTCTATTGATATATGATTTGTTAGGATGGGACAATATTTGGCCGAGATATAACTATTGAAATCTCTGGAATCTGAGGGCAAAAAAATCCAAACATTGAGAAAATCTTTTTTAAAGTTGTTCATCAGAGGAGCTGTATCAGGCCGCTGTTATGAAGAAACAGGTTTGTTTTAACTCTCTCTCTCTTTTGTCTTATCACTGTAATGATGTTGTAAACAGATGAACCTGAAAGCTGAAATTCTAACTTTACATAGAAACCAAACTTGGGTAATTCTCACATTTTTGCTGCATCCACTAACAAAAATAAAGTTTTGATATATTTACGTTAGAAAATTTACAAAATATCTTCATGGCACATTTTTGGCATAAAAAATAAATGGATACTTTCTATGTATTTTTGGCTTTTGCCACAAATATTCCCATTCACTTAAGGTTTTGTTGTCCAGGGTCACGTATAAAAAGGTTTTGTCCAAAAATTCTAGATGAATGAAACAGAAAAACATCATGAGAGCAGAGATCATGAACATCTCATCATGATGACTGTAAATCTAAATGTAAATATGTTTTATTAAGATTACATAACTAAATCACTATTCCTAATTTTGTTACCGACATAAATATATATTATGATATTTAACACTTTAATAAAATAATTTTGTTTATCATTTTCCATGTTGTGTTTTAGAATCAAGAGACTGTGAGTAAATCAAAAAATCTCAGTGAAACTCCACCCACTACAGAACACTGGCCTGTCATTGGCAGATTGAGCTGTCAGTCAGTGATAAATCACCCGTCTGAATGAAATGATGTTGATATTATTATTATTCTGTATTCTAGATTATACTGTACATTTATTTTTTTATGTGTTTGTGTTCCCTGGAGATCAGATTCACAGTGTGTGTGTGCATGCGTGTGCATGTAAACATAAACTCTGTAATGTATCTAATGATGAACTGTTGTGTACCATTAAATAAAAAACTTGTGTGAAATGAAAAAATCTATATTAATCTTAATTATTAAATTTAAATTAGACATATCGTTGGAATGATAAGGTTCTGTCTGAGCAGTTTCGAGACTTCTTTTAAAGAAGTCCCAAAATGTACACACCGTAAAGCGAAAACGTCAGATTATGTAAAGACCGCTTTTTAATCTTTAAGTGAATTCTATATAAATCTCTATAGTTATAAATAATGATGTGATGAATAATGATATTACATTTAAATAAGAGTCAGATGAGTTTCTTACACAATCTCATTCACTGATACACACAGTTCAAAGGTCATGTTGATTTCAGGTCGAGAGAGAGAGAGAGAGAGAGAGAGAGAGAGAGAGAGAGAGAGAGAGAGAGAGAGAGAGAAAGAGAGAGAGAGAGAGAGAGAGAGAGAGAGAAAGAGAGAGAGAGAGAGAGAGAGAGAGAGAGAGAGAGAGAGAGAGAAGGCAAAGCGTGTGACGAGACAAGACATTGTTGTGAGAAGAATGAGACCTCGTCTGCGTCGGTGTGTCGTGACCTCAGTGGTTTTGTGTTTACTCCTGTTTGTGAGCTCACTGTGGCTGCGTAAGTAAACACACACACACACACACACACACACACACAGCCCCTGGTGCTTGAGTAACACGTGTGTGAGTGTGTGTTTGATCTTCTGTGCAGCTCAAGAAGGCTTTCAGAGCTGTGATCAGTCATGGTGGCCGTGTGTGAGTGTGTATACAGCATCCAGAGAGGTGACACACACACACACACACACACACACACACACACACACACACACACATGCACATTTGAGTGTTTGCTATGTGGATGATCAGTCATCAATGTGGGAGGAGTTTTAACTTGAACGCTTTCTTTTTCTCTAGATTGTTCATGCTGTTGCACCTGCACCAGGAAGTGATGTCATCAGAGAGTGTGCTGGACAGAAGTTTCAAGTGTCCCGCCTCCTCCACCATCTAAACTCCGCCCTCGGCCCCGCCTCTGATGTTCTACTGGAACCGTACCTGCTCTGCTGGGAGGAGCTGATCAAGTAAGATTCCCTTTAAAACTGTGTTTGAATTCACCTCATGAAACAGATCAGACTGATTGTTGTGTTGTGCAGGTTTATGGAGTCTTTAGGTCCACTGGTGGGTTTTTTCACTCATAAGGTTGAAGAGAAGATTATTCTCCTCCGACAGCTCTCACAGGAAGAATCTGCTAAACACAGAAGCGTCTCACATCAGCCTACCCATAATCCTCAGCGCACAGACCCTCACCACGCCTATCGCTCTGTGCGCTCTATGCTGGAGGCGGAGCTGCAGAGGGGCGTGGTCTCCTTCGACAGACAGACGGCCTCTGGGAGCCGGACCCTGTTGCGTCTCCATCGCTCGTTGCTATGGTTACAGCTGCTGCTGGAGAAGCTGGGGGCGGAGCCCGAGGGGCGGAGCATGGGCGAGCTGTGTCGTGAAGCGTACCTGCAGGTGTTAGCACCGCATCACCCGTGGCTGCTGCAGAAAGCTGCTGAATTGGTGTTCGGCTCCATGCCGGAGCGCAGCGTCTTCCTGCAGCTCGTGTGTGTGCACAGACAGGAAGAGGCGGAGCCTGTCATAAACATCATTGTCACAGCCATCCGAGAAATTCACCGGCGGACCGAGAGAGAACTGAACATCAGAAACATGCTGGAGCTGCCGTAATGCGCACACACACACACACACACGCTCGCACACACACATAATCTCAAATACATTTTTAAGTATTTAAAGTAGGCATGAAACGGAAGTAACGATCGTATTCTTTTCCGTGTGGTGACGTATATCCGAGTGAAACAGCATATGAAATAAGAGAAAATGTAGGGCGGGACTTGATTTCCCACATCGAGAACTGATTGGATCTCCACAACACCTACTGGGCGGGAGAACTGATAGCTCCGCCCTCGCTCCATCCCTCGTGACCAGAAGTGATGAGAAGTCATTTCGAGGGGGGGGAGGAGATCAACGTTTATTATTAAAAATTATAAAGCCACATGAATTTTAAAATAAATAATGAAGTGCACAGATAAGTCACTTATAAAAAAAACACTACAATATTCTATAAAAACGTTTTTCCAGTTTGAATGCTTGCTATCTTTAATTCTGAAGACAGAAAATTGTTTCTTTCCCAGTGCAGGATGGTTGGCAGGGCGTTGTATTTTGGTTGTTTAGGTGTCGTGTGTGATTGTTGCTCACCTGCAGGGGTCTCATGTATAAAACTAACAACAGGTGTGTGTGTGTGTGTGTGCGTGTGCGTGCGTGCGTGCGTGCGTGCGTTTCTCTCTCTGTGTTCCTTTATTAATATCGTTCAGTAGTCTTGTATGATCAGGAAATGTTTTGTCTGTTTGTCAGAACACACATGACCAGTCATTATTTATTATTCCTGTCATCCATATTTTATAAAATATTGATGATTTTTCCATATTCAGAGTAAACTTTTAACCGGCCGTAATGCAGATGTGGCATGACGGATCATTTATGTCTCCGTCTGTGAGAATATTACATTCATGTTGCAGCAGACACATGCCACAGCATTACATATGAGAATTAAACTGTTAAACGTGTCAAATAGAACCTTACAACTAAATATGAAATGTTATATATCCAGTTTTCATAAACAGCACAGACACAAATATTTGTTAAACACAAAATGTTTTTATTTCCTGTTTTTCATTGATAATGATAATAATTCGATTTTCCAATATAAGTTTCACAATTTTCATGTCAGGCAATATATAACAGTATATTCAGGATATTTATTAAGATACATCTAGTTTCTGAGCAGTGTTTTTACAGAAAGAAAAAATCCACTGTGTCACTATGATGAACAGATGAGAAATCCGAGATTATGAGCTATTAAATTCATCCGGCGTGAATCGAAGCGGCGAGTTATCGGTTTGGAGGAAACACAGACGAAGACAACAGCTGAACATTGTGTGTGATCGTGTGTGTTTGTGCGCTTGTGTGTGAATGATGGTGTGTTTGTATAACCATGCTTTTACTACAGTAACCATAGTTTAACCGTGGTATTTATGGTGAAACTGTGGTACTGTAATGGTAAACGTTCACAAGAACACAGTATCTGTACGGGTCTGTGATATTATTAAAGCAGAAACTGTACTATAGTAACACTGGTGACACTTTACAGTCGGCTTGTTAACACAAACTAACGACTCATCATCATGTAATATTATTCATTATCTGCGGTTAAAGTTCCTCTCTGAACGTGCAGTGATGTCAGAGCCCTTTAGTACCAGAGTCGCGTCATCTTCATTCACTCCAATGGAAGCGTTTTTTCACAGCAATGGCGGTTGATGGAGCCTCTCAATAGTTCCCGAAAGTTAGTAATGCCAGGAGCTGCAGCAAAGCAGAACGATTGTGACGAACTTTTAATCAATTTAAAGACGTTAGTCATTTAAAAAATAAATACATGAAAGAAATAAAGCATTTAAAGAGAAAACATAACTTCCAGGAACTATTTGAAGGCTCCATGAATGACGTGACACGCGAAAAATGTGACCTTCCGTTGGCGCAACTCTCTCTCTCTCTATGGCTCTGAGTGAAGTTAGCAGATAAATAATGAGGTGATATGAAGAAATGTTTGTTGTTGGTTTGTGACAGATAACGTGTTAACTAATGTTGCCGTTCCGTAAAGTGTCACCGTACAGAACCACCGATGACGTCGTAATGTAATCACACGTTTGGCTTCCATGGTGACGCAAATTGGCCCAAAATGAGGCCGAGTCGCGAGGAAAGCGTGTTAATGTGCAATAATTAGATTCACCATATCTTAAAAACATATAAAATCTATTCCGTTCAGGCAGAACACGTCGAGTAGATCTCGGTAAACATGTGGAGGGCAGCGTAGGTTTAGCACGCGGCTAATCGAGTTATTAGTCACTGCTCTGTGTAAACATTGAAGTGATTCCAATATCAGCCTGTAAATATTGTGCCGATGCGTTACGGATGGACTCGTGACGTTTTGGCCGCATTCGGCTCTTTTACACACACACTTTTCTAACACACAGCCTCCAACGTTTCTAACGCACAACACTGCGGCAGTAAACCAAATGGAGACACGACACGTTCACTATTGAGTGTGAAATGAGGGATTGTGAGAAACACACAGACAGACTGCCGCACATCATAGATAGCAGGCCAGTGATGGGCTAATAAACACGAGGCTAATGATCGTCTCGCTACACGACTCTACGCTAACCTGACGGGCGACAGGTTACATCCATCCAAACCTCTTAAAAACATCCAGATGTCAAATCACATGATATGAAAAATCTACAGAAGGTTAAGAAACAAACTCAAGTTCAGAGAGAGAGATATATGGCTAATGGTAATGTCGGATGTGAGCTGTGCTAACCCGTGATGTGCTCTAAACAAACAAACAAAACGTGGAAAAACAACCAAACACGTATGTTGGTTCATCTACGTGAGTAAATGTTGGCTTGGCAGGTGTTCTTTTCTCTCTTCATTGACTACTCAAGATTCATCTTTATTTACAAGTATTAACATACGCTCGTGGACTGAAGGTATTGCTGTGTACACATTTAGACGTTTAGATGTCAAACCATTTCCATTGAAATCAAGAAAATCTATTTTCACTCGTTTGGCAAACGAATCATTAATTGAATGCCAACGTGATATGATATTGGCCGACGTGTCAGTGATCGAGTGCAATCTGAGCATGTGCAGAACAACAGCCAATCATTTCAGTTAAACACAGCTTTTCGTGCGCGCGCATGTGTGTGTGTGTGAGTGAATGTTAGTGAAAAATGTCGTTTGTAAACTTTGTTCATATAAAAACCACAGTTCAATTAAATAAATAAATATATGAAAAACAACATAAATAAAGCTTCATAAATAAAAAAACAATAGAAAGATGTGTATTTTCAGGTTAGGGTCTTGTGTTGATATTGTTTCTATGGCTGTATTAATATTGATCATAGAATCTGTGGTTAATATCTGATGGTGTTTTCATTCATTCAGGAAGAGGTTCGAATGATCCGCTCATTTCTTAATAGTGTGTGTTATATAATATTCACTCACTGTTATACCAAACAAATCATCCACTAAACCAAGTCCTCATTACACAATATATGAATGAATATCAGGAAAACATTTCACCCCAAAACAACAGAAAGAAAGATATTTAAGACATGATATTTCTCATGAAGAGGTTTTTCCTCTTGCTCTCTTTTCATGTATCTGGATGTTTTATGTTTTTAATCAGCATAAATATGTAATACAAATAATAAAAGGCTATACAGCAAATACTACTAATGTATAAATACTTTTCATCTTGTAAAAGGTTGTAGTGGTCTTATAACAGGCCTGAAATTCTTTATGAAAACTGAAATATGTTATTTGTTGGGGTGAAATGTGAGCCAGACGTGTTCTTGACATTCATCCATACACATCTCTTCTGTTTATGATCAGTTGTGATTGATTTCACAGAGAGAAGATGTTTGTCCTTCTGCTCCTTACATTTCATCTTGGAATGATTTCAGCTGGATATGATGACAAAACACACACACACACACACACACACACACACACACACACACACACACGTCATTGTGTAGACAGGAAAATCAGGACAGTCAAAAACACAGAACACTTTGATATGACGGACACCTCCTCACATCTCCTCTCGTGTGTGTGTGTGTGTGTGTGCGTGTGTGTGCGATGCGATGGTTGTTCTACATGTTGATGCGCAGCTTGAAGGAGACGCGTCCAGCAAACTTATCCCGTTCGCTGAATTGAGTGATGGTGTTGGAGTTGATTTTACACTCCACGTTGACGTCTGTGTTCATGGAAATGTTCAGAAACTTCACCGCGACCAGAGGCTGAGAATAATTCACCTACACACACACACACACACATTTATAATCACTTGCATTCTGTGTGTGTGTGTGTGTGTGTGTGTGTGTATGTGTTTGAAGTGTGTGTGTCTTACTTGTGCTTTCATGCCGTAGTATGGATAGTACATGAGGTTGAAAGTTCCGTTGGGAGGGAAGTATGCGATTTCACCGATGCTGTCACTGTCCTCCTTCTGCGGATAGGTACAGGGTCATGTGTCAGAGGTCAGGGGTTAAGTAATATAAAGTTATCAGTAGACACAGCATGTGTAGTACACTATTCCACACATCCCACCCTGTTCAAACTCTTTTCCTGGAGGTTGTTCCCGACGGAGGGATACATTGGGGCACTGGGATGGTAGGATAGGGCTTTAGTTGAGAGGTCGACTGTAATTTCTGCCCTTAGAGAACTAATTCATGACACTTGACACATACTAGATCAATCAGATGATGCTCATTCTGTTCAAACTTACTACAACTCAACTTGCGCTCTTTTTGCTCGTTCTCTCTCTCTCTCTTGCCTCCGTGGTTTCTGGGATATTGAATCTAATTCGCAGGCGTCAGGGAGCCACTAAGAATATACGGGACACAGGTGGGATGTCTGTTATTCTCTAAATCAGGGTGTGCAGTATGCTAAAGGTTACGGCTTAATGGCCTCTTGGTAAACAACAAACTAGTCTACACCTTTATTTGTCTTACCCACTCATCTCCCTCTTTATATTTCTGAGAACAGAAGAATGCAGCGAGTAAACAAGTGTGTGAAAGATGGATGAGATGCTGACACGACTCAATGACATCTGTCTCTTACCTTTGCTCCACAGGTGACGTATGGAGACTGTCCATCCTTCCCAGGCAGCATTCCAATCACCTGAAAGAGAGGAAATCAAAAACATCCATATCATTTCAAACCAAGTGACAAGTGTCTTCTGATTTTCTGAGATTACATGTCAGAAATGAGTTTGTCAACAATGCAATCAAAAGTCGATATTATTAAGGATCTCAATATGAACTCAAACATTTCTCATCAACTCCAGATTATCTTGTTGACACCTCCACACTCTTCATGTGTTTCTGTAGAAACTGGGTTTGTTCAGTTACCCGGTTCAGTTTGATGAGGACACAGGGTCTGCCATCACGGTAACCGTACGTGCGGTCGGTGAGGCCGGAACAATCCTCCAGCATGGTGCGGTTGAACTGACAGGAGCGTTTGGGGTTGTTGCGAACCTCGCCGCTGTCCTCCTGAATGAAGTACTTATCAGGGGTGCAGTCGTCATTATTTATCACCTGCTGAGAGTTATTATACGCTACACAACAAAAACACACAAAAACTGAGAACATGAATCTGAAAGAAATGGGGTTCATGACACTTGAAATACCTTCACCTCAGAAATTATTGTAATCCAAACAACTGTATATTATTTCACATCTTATAATAGTGAAGATAATTCATGATTGTGTGTGCTTCAGATTTTATTCATCTCTCTGCTAGTTAACAAGTAAACTAGTTGAGTGTCTCTGTCTGTACTCACGTGCAAGGAAATTGTCCAGAGCCTCAATGTATGAATCCCAACTCTCCGTTTCTCCCACATTATAAATGATTTCTAGAGAAATTCCTTTGGGCCTGATCATCATACCTACAAACACACAAAACAGTTCATGTGTTCTGTGTGTGTGTGTGTGCGTGCGTGCGTGCGTGCGTGCGTGCGTGTACCTGGTGTAGCCAGACGGTCCTGCCAGGTGGGCTTATAGTCGTCCAGTGTTAGCAGCATCACATACATGGTGAGACAGAACATGCCAGCCAGAAACGTGTAGAAGATCACATAGAACAACAGAATCAGACCTGCACACACACATTAAACAATAGTCATTTAAAGAACTTAATTTATACAGATTTGACCTCATGATAATCATTAATAAGGGTAAAATGCATTATAATTGTTTATAATGTGCATTGTGATACATTATATTATAACCACATTTAAAATGTATAGTGTAACAATGAATTGATAAGTGTTATAATGTATTATTACACGGCTCGTTGGAATGCTTGACTCTGATTGGCCAGTCGCGACATTTGCAGGTTCGTTCTTTTCAAATAATAACCGCTGCAAACTAATAACACATGACCGGAACTACTTGTATGTTTAATATCCCTCCGCTCCAACAAAGATTACCGTCTGGCGCCATCTTGTGACTGAAACACTGGACAACCACAATTTGCAATGGATGATTTCGACATTAATTTCAACATGTACGGTAAAAACAAAACGCTTTAACAGTAGATAGATTCGGACGGACGAATTGATTGACTCTACCTAAATAGGATGAAAAAACGAAAACTGAACAGTCTATATATGCTTATGTTTTATATGTAGCGCTTACAAATGGTTGTAGCCTACTACATCGTTTGTTAGGAATGTTAATAGTCGCTTGGAACTATCTTTTCGCGGAAGGTTTGCACTTTCAAATTAAAATATTAATAAGCTAATGAAATGTTTTAAATTTATATTTTATGTCCAGTATTTTCCTCATTTGGCAAGTAGCCGTGTAATAAGCGGGATAATGTACAGGCAGCGGTAGCTTCGCGTCGGCTCCTGATCACACTGTCGGGACTTATTTCTGCGATAACTACCGGCTGCCTGTACATTATCTTTTACTTAACTGTGGTTACAATTATTCATGACACATTAGGCTACAATGAGCAGAGTGAGCATAAGAATGCATTATAAGGTACATTACAAGGCATAATTAATACATTAAACTACATTCATCATGCATTATACATTAATGCTTTAAGTAAAGTGTTACTGTAATCTCGTGATATTCCAGGACTGAATTCTGATCTTATATATCGTTGCTTTCCTTCTGAAACCTTGTATCTCCACATTTCATGATACTTTTTGATAATAATAAATCATTATTACTATAGTCACACTTTTTTGTTTCGTCACTGGGTTTTGCAAATATCATATATCAATATAATATACACCCCTACCCGTGTGTGTGTGTGTGTGTGTGTGTGTGTGTGTGTGTGTGTGTGTGTGTGTGTGTGTGTGTGTGTGTGTGTGTGTGTGTGTGTGTGTGTGTGTGTGTGTGTGTGTGTGTGTGTGTGTGTGTGTGTGACCCAGTTTCCCCTCTTGTTGTCTTTATCTCACTGTCCTCTGATTGTTTCTGTTATGTGTTCATCACTGAGCAAATGTCAGGACAGATGAGTGAGGAAATCCTCTTACACTAAAACCATAGTCTCCTCTCTCTCTCTCTCTCTCTCTCTCTCTCTCTCTCTCCATCCTTCCCTCCTCTTTTTCTCTGTCTAACATTAATTTTTTTGTTGCATTTAATTCTTCGTCATATATGTTAACCTCTCTCTCTCTCTCTCTCTCTCTCTCTCTCTCTCTCTGAGCGGGTGGAGTGGGGGATGGGAGTCAGATTAGTCTCTACTCCACTCATTCGCTACTCTACCACTGATGTCATCTCTATCCTCAGCCAATCAGATGCGGTAACACATATGAAAAATGACACACACAATCAAACACACAATGCAGACTGTTGTATATGTTTCTAGATAGCTAAGTGAACTTGTAGGTAACTTGATTTTATGGATTATTTTGTTGGATCATTGTGAACGTGAAAGTGTTACTCAAGGACACGTCAGTCTTTACCTGCCGACACTACGAATCAAACCAGTCACATTCTGATCATTCTAATCTAATGAAATGATATGATAAATATCAAATCAAACTTACTTAAGTCATACTGAATTATTTGACATTTAAACTGTCTAAAGGAAAACATCTATATGTATGTCTTTGAATACATTTCTTGTTACTTTAGAACTGCAATGCTCTCAGACATACAAAGACAAAAATAGAAATTAAAATGATTGTCTCACACACACACACACACACACACACACACACACACACACACACACACACACCCACACACACACACACACACACACACAGAGAGAAAGAACAAACACAACACACTCACGTAGAGCTGTTTTAAAGTGAGTGACTCAGCTAAAAGTCATTATTATTGAATGCACACAACACACACCCTTATACAAATACACAAAAACAAACTCTTATTCGTTATGTGGTTGTGTACATTATAAGGATCCCTTAGAAAATTCACTAGTTTTTATCATAGTAAAAATTAACTAACCCTAAGACTGATCAACATTGTGGAAGCACACTTTTACAGCAAATACCATGGGTAAACTGTGGTTACTAAAGCCAAAAACATTTAGATTTACCATGTTTTTATTTGTAGTAAAACCATGGTTTAAAAACTAAAAATATAATATTTTAGTTAGACTTTAAATTACAGACAGACAGGTGGACTTGTGAGGCTGTGTGTGCACAGTTATTGTTATATAACTGCTGATGGATGATGATGATGATGATGCTGCTCCGGATATGAGCGAAACACGTCATGTCACGTGAGCGCGCTGGAGCGGAGGACATTCACCGATAACCTTGCGCGCTCCATCTGCCGCTGATCCATTATCGATCAGAATGAGCAGGTGTGCGTGCGATCGGTTTAATGATGTAAATGTAAAAGAGTCACACTGAGACTGATGATTCATCCAGCATCTTATTCATCTCTTTGCACCCGTTCACCTTTAACGCGCACCCAAGAGCGCGCACACCTAAACGGGAGCGCGCAACGGCAGCATCGCCAGATTGTCCTTTAACACATTACGGCCTGCTACACACACACACACACACACACACACACAGCTCAGACGCATTGCGCTGCGCTCTCAGTAAAAACCGCCGAAATGAACGAAATAACGGCGGCGAGGCGCGCGCATCAGCTCCGCTCGAAGCGACATGACGCGCCGCACACAGATCCATTACCTTCAGCACCTTGCATAACGTACATGAACGATGCTGCGAAGCATCGGAGCGTCACTCACCCCAACTGCTTGCCGTTCTACCGAGAAGCTCGTGCGTCCGCGGGTTCCAGAAGAATTCCTTCCATTCCCCGGATTCCTTTTTTTCATCTTCTTTAGCCATGATTCCGGTACAACGCCGCCTTTATAACGGTATAACGGGAGAGCGGTGAGAATAAACGGATGGCGGGTGAACACGGATGTCGCTTAGCCGTCGGTCGCTTCGTTTTTCTCGCTCTTCCCGTTTGAGAACCGAACGGAGTGCCGCAGCGCGCGCACTAATCCAGAGATACTGCGGTAAAAACTCGCTGAGCGCAGGCGCACCCGGTAATACTCCCCCCCATCCCCCCCCCCATCTTCTGCGGAACAGAAGCTTCAAAATCCTCCTCCTCCCCCACCTAACACACACAGAGACATGCACACTCTCCATCAGCAGTTCTGCAGCCAATAGCATCTCTCTCCTCTCATCAGGCCCCGCCCCCTTCTGGTCCAGCGTCTCTGCATCCGCACGTCTGTCACACACAGGTGATGCTGAACCTGTTTGCTTCTGTGTGTGTGTGTCTTGATACCGACAGGAGTCCTTATTGTAAGCTGAACCAGATGCAGGTTTAGACAAATGTTATAAAAAATTAATCAATTAACATAGCACATGACTGACGGACATTGACTGCAAGAGACTGAACAGGATTCACAATTACACTTTTACTGTTGATCCGTCAAGCGGTCAACTGTGCATCATCTTTGTCTACATAAACAAATG
Source organism: Oreonectes daqikongensis (assembly GCA_026939265.1). NCBI lineage: Eukaryota > Metazoa > Chordata > Actinopteri > Cypriniformes > Nemacheilidae > Oreonectes > Oreonectes daqikongensis. The sequence goes on from JAOTQM010000674.1 coordinate 94,093, forward strand.
TGTCACAAATCTGAATGTAGTATTTAAAGTTAATAAAAGTAAGAGTATGCCACACAACAGACAGACACAGACAGATGGATAGTGTGTGTGACTTTTTCCCTACTTGAGCAACAGTTTGTGAAGATTGCAGGTCACCTCTGTCCCCATTAGGAAACAGCACAACATTCAGAACAAAAGTCAATATAGAATATATTTACACATGACTTACAGTCCATTCATGTCTTTTATCAGTATGTGTGCTGAAATCAAACCTACAACTTTTGTGTTATTAGCGCTATGCTATACCATATGAAATATATTAAAAACATAACATAAAGTTGTATGTATGCAATATTTATGTAAAGTATAAGAAACATTAAGAATGTGTTTTTTTTATTGCTTAGACACTAGAAGTGATACTTAAGGCCCCTTCAGTGAAACCATTCACCCATTTACTAAATCATTAGGTCAAGTGTGCAAAACTGAAAACACATTACGTGCTTTAAACTCAGTTTGATATTGTCAAACAAACTTTTTGCAAAACTCTAAACAACATTTTAAAAACAACAGCACTTGTGTTTCATTGGGAAAATACTGACATGAAAAATTCGACACTCATTTACAGACACAAACTGTGTGAAAACACTTCAAACTTATTTCTTCACTTAGAAAGAAGGACAATGACAAACTCCTGTGCACCCCACAGCACACTGAACAAGAAGACAGAAGAGACTTTTACATTTCTCACATCTGTGTGTAGTTTGGTGTGTATGTGTAGAATCTACTGTGCAAAAATACCATTTTTAAAAGAATTAAAATAGTTTTGAGCAAAGTGTTTGCTTTTGGAAGATGTGTGTGACGTTTTGCAGTTTATGTGTGTGTTTGGTGGTATGGTGTGTAGAGTTTTAAAAAATGTGTGTAAGCAATTA
>JAOTQM010000674.1:97500-126608 GCA_026939265.1 Oreonectes daqikongensis
CTGCAGGGTTGGTTTCGAGTGAGAAAGCCAGTGCTAGTTACCTGTTGAGTCGTCCGGGCGGGGGTCATGCGGCTGTGGTGGCGGTGGGCGGAGCTCCAGAATCTCTGGACGCACGACCTGGAGCCTTAACCCTTCAGCTGCTGCAGAGGAAGGGTTTCATCAAACTGGCTCTCAAACACGGGTCTGTGTCACATGACATGATCTCATAGCTTCATCATTGTTAGATTTCATAGATTCATATGGTTTGTTAGGATAGGACAATATTTGGTTGAGATATAACTATTTGAATCTGAGGGTGGGTGCAAAAAAATCCAAACATTGAGAAAATCTTTTTTAAAGTTGTTCATCAGAGGAGCTGTATCAGGCCGCTGTTATGAAGAAACAGGTTTGTTTTAACTCTCTCTCTCTTTTGTCTTATCACTGTAATGATGTTGTAAACAGATGAACCTGAAAGCTGAAATTCTAACTTTACATAGAAACCAAACTTGAGTGGGTAATTCTCAAAGAGTTTGTAGACGTGTTTCTGGACATTTTTGCTGCATCCACTAACAAAAATAAATTTATGGTAGAAAATGTACAAAATATCTTCATGGAACACGATCTTTACTTCATATTCTAATGATTTTTGGCATAAAAGATAAATGGATACTTTTGACCCATTCAGTGTATTTTTGGCTTTTGTCACAAATGTTCTCGTGCTAATTCAGACTGGTTTAGTGATCCAGGGTCACATTAGTATGTCTGAGGGCGACACAATATCATTTGTTACGATTATGTGATTTTGACTCTTAAATTCTTGTTATGGACAAGAAACATGTCAGACGTCTGTTGTGGTTCATGTTATCCGTCATCAAACAGATTGTGTAGTCTGCACGGGGCATCAAAATCATTACGATCTTTGACTTTTTATCCTCCATTCATAAGTCATAAGAGTTGACGGTTGTTTGTACAGCGTTTTATCGCGTGTGTGTGTGTGTGTGTGTGTGTGTGTGTGTGTTCAGAGCGTGGTTGGTTCCTGTGTTCTCATTTGGAGAGAACGAGCTCTTTGATCAGATGGAGAATCCCACTGGCTCCACCCTGAGACGCATGCAGGACCGCCTCCAGAGGATCATGGGTGTGGCCTTGCCTCTCTTTCATGCCAGAGGGGTTTTCCAGTACAGCTTTGGTCTTCTTCCATACAGGAAACCCATACACACTGTGGGTATGTACACAAACACATATGATCACAAATCAAATCCTGTTCTGGATGATCGTTTTGTTGAATGACATGAGGGATGGCAACCGTTTAATCAGAATAATAACGTTTTCTCTCATCTTTATCGCTCTCGCTGTAGTTGGACGTCCCATTCGTGTAGTTCAGAGTTCCTGTCCCAGTAAAGAAGACATTGACTCTCTTCACTCTCTGTATATGGAGGTGAGTGAAGCACGTGATCATACAGTTATATCACATGTCAGTGATTGTGATGTGAATTATGTGTTAATATTTAGTGCTTGTTTCTGTGTTTAGGGTCTGACGCAGTTGTTTGAGGAAAATAAAAAACACTACAGCATTCCAGAAGACAAATACCTCCAATTCATCTAAACTGTGTGTGTGTGTGTGCGTTCGGTACAGTATATATGTTTATGAAAGTGTTGATGTTTATGACATAATTTGTGCTCACAGACTCTTGAGGATCTGAGTTACTCTTACAGTCAGATGCTGTGTGTGTGTGTCATTGTTTCTGTTTTCAGTCAGATTTGGTCTTTACAGGTTTAATAATGTTTGTTTTAATGCATTGATCATAATATGATATAAATCTATGCCCAGAAATGTAAGATGTATTCATTCACTCATCAGAATAGGAAAATAAACTGGAGATTTGTTTGTAATTGTTTGTGTGTAATGTTTTCTTTTGTATATGAGGAATATTGTTATAGAATACTGTAGAGTATAGTACAGTATTTATCATGTGGTTTTAATGTTTGTAAATGGTCGGTAGGAGGCAGTGTGAACCAGTGTTTCAGACCCAATATTACAGTCTTGATCGCTGACATATATTTTAGTTCAAATTGTTTGTTAAGAGTTTACTGCTCTCTTGTTTGGTTAATATTGAAAAAAGTATATATTAAAAAAGTTAATATTTTATTTAAGTAAAGTTGTGAATTTGGTCGTCTGTTTCATGAATAATATCCAGCTCGTGCTGATCGTAGGGTCGCGCGTCCTCATTAATATTCATGAGTCCTTGACCATAGTAGAATTCAGACGCGGAGCGGGAGGCGGAACTTCCGGGTGATGGAAAGTTGTCAACAGTTTCGTTGAAGGAGAAATAATCTTTAAATCTGAGTTGATGCATGTCACTTTACGGTAAATCCGACGAGAAACAGCTGAAGAGAACCGAACCCGTGGCGTTTCAGCGACGATCTGGACTGATGTTTCAGGAACTGAAAGTTTTCTGAAGAAACTTTCTGATTTGCACATTATTGGGGTGGAGAGATTTGCGCGTGCTGGATTTGATGCAAACCGACTCCGATCTATCAGATGGAGAATAAACAGACCGTTCACTATGAATTCAATCACTCCCGGATTTCTTAAAAATCACATTAGGAATATTTTTGCCTCTTCCAGTGGGTTTAGGTGTGGACGTGACCTGCACTGTGTTTTTTTGTGTTAAAGTTCACTAAATCTCTGACTAATTGAGCTTGACTTTCGTTGGTTTTAAACTCCGGACCTGCTTTTCATTTCACTTCGAAATCTGTTGTTTGGAGGTATAACAGCCCTGATGGGCGTGATGCGGGTATTTATGTTGGATTTTGATTCACGGTGTTGCGCAACTCGTCTCTTTCTGCGCGCACTCATGCAGGTATTTGCTTGAGGTAATTGAGAGGCGCGCGTCCGCGACGTCATCACAGCGGCGTGCGTGAGATTCGTGATGCTGAAGTGGACCCGACGACACGCTGTTCGGGTGTGTTTGCTCGGACCCGATAAGAAAAAACACCGCAGTATACTTGAGTCATATATAATATATATTACTACACTTTGTTCATGTATGCTGTAAGTGCAGTAAATACTGTAGTACACTTTCATGATTTATTATGGTAATGGTAACATGCATTTAAAGTTTCTTTTGACCCCAGTTCTTCTTTTGGCGCACAGATTCTATAGTACAGTTTTAACTCTTTAAATTAATGATTAATAAAAGCCTGATCCACTTTTTATTTGATTCTATTGTCAGTGTGAATACTCATTTTCATCTGGTGGTGGCATTATTTCAGCTCATGGCATGCTTTGTGCTTGATCCAGTTTTAATCCGAAGCATCCCAGCCATTCTGATTGTTCCAGACAGTCGTGACTTTATTCGGGATTTTACACAGACGGTAGCAGAACTCAAACTGAACGTTTAGTTTTTGTAGTCGTCCTGACTCCAGAATAATCCCATGAAACGCTGAGACGTTCAGGAGTTTGTGCCTCGTGAGGTCAGATGTGTGCATGTTAAAATGGTGTTCAGTGTCTCCTGAGAGGCCAACCACATTAAAGACAATCTCTCTGTCGTAACGGTTATAACGGCAGTTTCTTGAAGATTCCTCTGCTGTGTGTCTCACAGATTTCTTTGCTGAAGTAATAATGAAGTGGGGTGTCCGGGCGTAACGTCACACAGACAGAAGCACTTGTTCAGACTCGCCTGCGCTCCATCCACCATGAGCGGAGGAAAGAAACGGAGCGGTTTTCAAATAACCAGCGTGACGTCGGACTATATTCAGGGTTCATCTGAGAACCTTTCACCTAAAGGACCTGCAGAAATCCTGAGCCCTCAAAGAGCCACTCCCCCAATCCGAAACCCCGCCCACAGAAGCCAGACATCATCACCCACTCAATCAGTGGCCAATGGCCCCTCCCTGCGTCAAATCCCCGCCCTCCAGACGCAACAAAGCTCCAGTCAGCCGACCACGCCCGTCACGGCCAGGAAGCAGAACTCGTTGGATGCGGGCGGGGCGTCGAGGTTCCGTGTGGTGCGATTGGACCAGGGTCCGGGTGAGCCGTACAGACGTGGGCGATGGACGTGCGTGGATGCGATGGAGAGGGAGATGGAGGAACGAGGGCTACGCCGTGTGATTGACAGCATGAGGCACGCCCATTCGCTGGAGTCGTTGGAGACGGTGGGGCTGGCCGGTGCCGATGGAGCAGTGGGCGGAGCCGTGTTAAAGCCGCTGGGTGTGCGAGGGCTGCAAGCGGGTCATGTGGTACACTCTCAAGGTACCGCCCACCTGCTCGCCCAGTACAGGACAGAAACCGCCCACAGCGGGCCGCCCTCACCGACACGCATGTATGCACTGCATGACACGCTGGCGGTCACCCTGCCGCACGTGCCGAACACGCCTCGCACACGCAACATCCCCACCCCGCTGCGCCTCGACGTGGACGCCGCTGGCAAGGTAAAACCACACACACCTCATCTGCTTTACTGTAACTCCAACCTCAAATATATTTAAGATTTTAAAAACGGCCTCCAGAACATGAAACATTAGGAACACTGCATTTCATTTCCTTCATTATTTTATGAACGTGATGTTTAAGACATAAAACTGCAGGTGAATTCTACATGCAATATTGATTGATAATCAACGCACAAACACGCGCACAAACACACACACACACACTGTCTCCTGAAGTCTCACAGGTGTCTCAAATGTTTTCTCTCAGCTCCGGACAACTCGCTCTCAGCCGGCATCACCCGGCCCCTACCTGGCTCGTGACAGCCCGTTTATCCCGGGACTGACGCCCATCCAGACGCCGTCTACCCTCGCGCTGGCACAGTCCATGTTCGGCATGGGTCGAGCGTTTGAGCTTGTGGGAGATGACAGGTGAGGCGAGACTAATGACATCATCACACCTGTGTGTGTGTGTGTGTGTGTGTACAGATTCACTGATACACACAGATCTGATGATCTGGTTTTGTGATGTCAGTCAGTGGAGAACATCATCTGATCTCTGAGCAGCAGGTATTAAAAGTCTCAACAGTAAAAGTACACATTCACTCTCGCTGTCTAATAATAATAGTAATAATAGTATCAAATGAAAAGTGTGATATGTGTAGTGAATAAGTAATATATAAAATTTAAAGAAAAATAAAGTACATATTTTCTACAAAAGCAGAATAATATCCATTCAAGAGAATCAAGTAATATAAGTATATATGTTCATATATTGGAAACATCAGGTCAGGGCAGATTCAGTGTTTTCTCTTCTGTTATGACAGACAGACACATATTTAGCAGCTAACACACAGCAGTCCTTGTGTTCTCCAAACAGATACGACAGTTTCTCATCGTTTGACACACTTTCAAACATCTCGATTGTCCGTATATCCTGATGTCTTTCTGTCTCTGTGTCATAAATAAACGTCTCATTGGTGTTCTATATTTAGATTGTGAGTTGAGTGCAGATGTATTTTTAGTGTTGACTAAGAAGCTGCTGCTGTTTTCTTTAGCTCCTGATGATCATTTTTACACAGTTGTGTTTATTGTCACAGGTCTGGAGGAAATACCGCACACACACACACACACACACACACACACACACACATGAGTTTTCAGACGCTTCTCTCTATAAAGTGATTCAGCGTCCAGTATTCTGGAATCTGATTGGCTGACACATGTTTTTGTCTTGCGTGTTTTCTGTGTGTTCTGTATTTGTTCACACAGGCCAGTTTAAGCTGCAGAAAAGAGCTTTTGTCTTGTTACAGTAACACAAGACTGTATGTAAAGTATGCACAAGACCGCACATATTAAATCTAGAATAAACAGAAATAAAGAAATGATCAGTGTGTGTGTGCGTGTGCGTGTGCGTGTGCGTGTGTGCGCGTATGAGAGTATGTGAGAGAGTATTTCTTAAGTGTTTAAACTGTGTTGTATCACACTGCTGAGGGTCATGAGTCACTTAACACACACACATACACACACACACTCTGTGTGTTGTTTTATGGGTTGAGTTGTGTGTGTTGTGTGATATCTGATTCTTCAGTCAACACTAACTGCTGATAAATGTATTTACACAACCGCTCAAACACTTCCAGTCACAGAAATCTTTCTTAAATCATAACAGATTAAATAATACTTGATCTAAAACCATCTGCTGAAATTAGTTGTTCATATTTGTGCCAATACATTTGTTTCTTTTATTACATATTTAAGTCTAGTTTACAATTGATGTAAAATCATCTCAGAGTGTTTGATAACATGACAAGAGAACGTTTCTGTAAATTCACTGCGACATAAGATGATCAAATATATCAGTTTTTATTTCTTTAGTTTTCTTTAATCACGACATCATTCCCAAACTTACAGTACTGTTGACTATTATTGTAGAATATGAGATCAACTCTAATAATAAAGAATGAGACGACACAAACTCCTCTTCTGTTGCTCAAGGGCTTATGGGTAATATCATTTAAAACAACATCAGAGGGGGTGGAGCTTAGCAAAGGTTTGATTATATGAGTTCAGGGCAGATAGTTTGTGATTTATGATTTGTGTGTGATATGAGATGGTGGGTGTCGTGTGGAATGCTGGGAAGCGTGTGCGCGGGCTGAGAATCACAGTCTGTGACGTGATTGGCTGAGAGGAAGTGTGGGCTGAATCAAAGAGTTTAGTGTCAGGAAATACAGTGTGTGTGTGTGTGTGTGTGTGTGTGTGTGTGTGTGTGTGTGTGTGTGTGTGTGTGTGTGTGTGTGCGTGCGTTTACATACGTGTCACGAGACACACACATGCAGTGTTTGACATGAGGTCCAGTGATGAACACAGATGGTTGAAGATGGAGGTTGTGGTCAAACATGTGGATGAATGTTTGTGAAGGATCGTGTCTGGGATTGATGGATTACAGCCCAAGCGTTCTGAGGAGATGAAGATCTCGTGATGGATTATTATAGAAGCTTTTCTGACCTGCAGGATCAGTTTTGGGAAGTAAAACTAAAACGAACAGAAGCGACACTACTAACTGACCCACACTCATCACGGTTTACATCACATATACAGCATTCTGAAGCATGATTCATTGATTCATGGAGTGAATTTCTGCTGTTTGGTGGTTTTATTCACTGTGGGTTGTTTATGTATCTGATCTGTCAGCCTAACTCAAAATATTGTTTTTGTGCCAGTAATAATCTTATTATAAAGAAGATTCTATTATTTGAAGTTGAAACTGCAGTCATAACATTTGACTCTCTATCGCCATCTCTGTTAGAAATACAAGATTGCAAGTTACTTTATGTGCTTATGTTTATGAGTCAAATGAGTGATATTTCACACAATTGTGCATGACGGATCATTATGAAGCTTACAGTCGTGAATCGGTGTAAAGACACAGTTTTCAATACTGATGGTTTATGGACTTTTTTAGATGTTTCTCCTTTAAAAGCTGCAGTTTCGTTTTTCTCCGTTTGTTTCTGACTGTAAATCACTTGTGTCTGGACAAACTAGTTTCAGAGAGGCTTCAACACCCATAAATAAGATGAACATGTGGTGACAGGTTAAAATCTCTGTGTAGACTTGACTCTTTCTCTGATTTTCTGGGCGCTTGTGGTTTCTTGTTTTTCATTGGTCTGTTCTGAAGGAGGTCACAGGAAGTGAACACACCTCACATGTTAGTGGCTGTTTGACTTTACTTCTCACCACAATGTTTGTCAGCGTGAGGAAGATGGTCTCAATGTTCGAAGGTAAAAAACAGCCTCGTCCCGTGTCCCTTCCTCCATCACTGCATACGCCCCTCAACTCGACCCCGCCCACTCATCATCTCAGCCCACCTCCAACAGACTCTGAGCCACACCCCCCTTCATCCTCCAGACCACACCTCCGTCCTGAAGAGCAAGACGCTACACTTCAGAGATTCCTGCGCTCCAGGGTTCGTGACTCTTGGCCAGCAGCGAAGGTCGATTACCATCCGAGGACGTCCCGCTTTGCTGTATCCACGGAAACCAAAGAGCCAATCAGCAGCAAGCACCGTCTCAGAACCAAACGCAGCACCACAGCAACCAGAACATCCATCCCACAATCCATCAGAGAAACCACACCCCCTTCTCATCCACAGACCCCCGCAGGCTCCGCCCACAGCATCACCACTGAGAAACAGTCAGTCGTGGACACAGCGTCGTCTCTCAGAACCGCCCCCTCCTGCAGGTCCGGCCCATTCTGTGTTACTGATCAGGGAGGAGGAGCCTGTAAACAAAGACTCCGCCCCTCTGACTCCACCCTTCTGTCCCTTCTGCTTTTCTTTCACAGGTAAACACTTGATGAAACTCCAGGTGATACGTACAGTACAGTACAGTACCTGTGAGTCATTTTGTGGTTGTGTAGTCAGGGTTGTTATTATGGGAACCGTATGTTGTCTATCATGTGAGCTGCTGTTGAGTTATTGTTTTTGAATGATGACTGAAGGAAACGAAACTCGGAAGCTTAGTAACAGCATAGCAACACCCTGACCGATGAGAGGTTGTGTCAAGGAGTTTCGCACATGCATTTACATTTATGCATTTGGCAGATGCTTTTATCCAAAGCGACTTACATTACATTGTACTACACATTTGTACATTTTGTATAGTAAGCAAGTGGGGGTTAGATGTCTTGCTCAAGGGCACCTCAGCCGTTACCCACCAGCCCTGAGAATCAAACCAGCAACCTTCTGATCATGAGTCCAACTCTCTAACCACTGGACCACGACTGCCCTACACATGCAGAAGCTTCTTTAATTTGAACATCATTTTTAGTCATGTTTTCTGTTTTGAAGTGTGAAGTTGATATGATAGTAAATAACTGTGTGAGGATTGTGTGCTTTCAGTGTGACACAAAACTGTATTCGAATAAAAGTTCTTCTGTGTTTTCATTGCAGCGGAACAAACACCAGCATGATCGCCATCGATAACAAGATAGAACAAGCCATGGTGAGAGAGAGAGACTATCTGAGTGTGTGTGAGAGAGAGAGAGAGAGAGAGAGAGAGAGAGAGAGAGAGACTATCTGAGTGTGTGTGAGAGAGAGAGAGAGAGAGAGAGAGAGAGAGAGACTATCTGAGTGTGTGTGAGAGAGAGAGAGAGAGAGAGAGAGAGAGAGACTATCTGAGTGTGTGTGTGTGTGAGAGAGAGAGAGAGAGAGAGAGAGAGACTATCTGAGTGTGTGTGTGTGTGTGTGTGTGTGAGAGAGAGAGAGAGAGAGAGAGAGATCTGGAAACATCTTCTAAACATCTTAGAAAGAGCAGTTTTATATCCAGACATCTTACAGACGTCTCTGAGACGTATTGCAGATGAGCAAATTATGTCAAATAGACGTCTAGAAGATGTTTGTGTGCTATCAGGGTCATTCCTCCTGTTATGTAATGTGTGTGTGTGTGTGTGTGTGTGTGTGTGTTGCAGGACCTGGTAAAGTCTCACCTGATGTTGGCGGTACGGGAGGAGGTGGAGATTCTGAGGGAGCAGATTAAAGAGCTGTCTGAGAGAAACGCTCAGCTCGAGAGAGAAAACTACATCCTGCGAGCCCTCAGGGAAAGGGACTGAACCCAACCCCGGTGCATTCTGGGATATGTAGTGTGATCAGAGGAAAAAGGGAGAATGTTTGTGTGTGCAGTGTTGAAAATTTACCATGGTTTTATTATAGTAAATGTGTATTAAGCATGTGTTTTTTGCAGATTGGTTATCATTTGTATAAGTACCATAATTAAACTGTAGTTACTGTAGTAAAGCCATGGTTCATTTTTATTAGGAAATAAATAAAGTGCCTTAACTCCAATAATGACTGTTAGAAAAGTAGAAGATAACTAAATCATGTTTAATAATGCCCTAAACAGTGCCTATTTATTGCTCACTGTATGCGTGTGCGTGCGTGCGTCTTAGTTTCATTATGTTTTCATGGTTAGACCAACACCTGCTCATTTAAAAGACTGTTACACATTTCTGGTTTAGTGTCTGTTTGGTCAAATAATCATTTGATCTGTAACACAAACATGACTGCTCTAATAAATAACTGCGACTACATTTGTTGTGTTGTTTTGTGTTTACTGAAATTTCAACATTCATGTTAATGACAAAAAGTTTCATCTATTTTGAATGTCAGATATTTAAATATTCTAGTCAGAATCAGCAGATGCTTTATTACCAAGTATGTTTAAACACACAAGGATTTTGACTTGGAGGTTCCAGTGCAAAAGAAAGTGAAAACATTTATTATAGTGCAGCATACATAGAATTACACTGTAAAGATGAAATGAAATATGACACTAAGATAAGAAACACTGAAAATTTAATAATAATAATGCACTATATACAAAAGTATAAATATAGAGTTTATATAAAAATATAAATTGTTTAAATAAAGTATCCTCATGTTACGCTTAAACAGTTGCACTATGTTTACATGAGTATGCCAATAATAGAATTATAATTCTCAAATGTTTAAATTATGCCTTATTATGTATTTTACTTGATTATGTCTTGGGTGAAACGCTTTCACTGCGCATGCGCGATGACGCCACCCTAAACCAGGAAGTGTGTGAGCGCGCGGCATCAGTGGAGGGAGTTTAAAATCTCTTGATATTTTTATTACAGTTCAGTTGAAATATTTTCTTTTATCTTGAAGAGGTATTTCTCTTTGACCCAACAACTAAACTCATATTATCGACGAGGAAACGGTCAGTTTTAAGCGACTTTCTTTTTTTATTGCAGATTTTGTCTTAAAGCCATTTAATAATTTGTTTACTTTTCTGAGTTTTGACCTTTATGTCATTACTGAGATTCGTAATTCTCGCTGTTGTGAAGCAAAATGTTTTTTTGAAATGTTTTGTTGAAATGTTTTGTTTTGTTTGTTTCCACATCACAAAATACTGTAGTACTTTAGTATTTCCTAACAGTAGTAAACTGTAGCAAAATGATTGTTTTTGACTGTTATTCACTACTGTTCACTGTAGTTAATACTACAGAATACTATAGTATACAGCAGGTGTTGTGATTACTATAATATTCTATTGTGCAGTTTACTAATAAAGTATTCTAACAAAACGCTTAGTTTTGTGTCATCTAATAGCCTACATGGTACATCATTGCGTGTTGTGACGTCAGGAGCATGTCATGTAAAACACACATCTCTGTAATTTAATTCATAGTTTATTTTTCATATTTAAGTGTAACTCTCTGCTGGTGGTGTTGCTACTGTTCCGATTATAACACACATGAATGATGTCTGTGATTGACAGAGGAGAGGAAAGATGTCAGTGTCAGGAGAACCGTGTGTCCGGACCGCTCCAGAACCCTTCCGGGTCACACCGGTTCAGACCACAGACCTGCTCTGCCCTGATCTGGACCTGTCTGTCACTCTCACCCCTGAGCGACCCGCAGACAGACGCCGTCGACAGGTTTCATCCTGACATGCATCATTCACAGAACTTTAAGACGGTTCATCTGTCCATATCTAATAGAACTAGAGTAGTCCAGTTTTATCTCTTCACTTAAATAAGTTCATGATGACTGACAGCTGGATTTGAAACACAAGATAAGAAGATAAGCACACAGCTCAGTTATTTCTATAAAGAACGTCTTTCCTCTGTTTGTGTGTTTCAGGTGCGTTTCAATGATGTGAGTCACTCAGAGTCTGATCCAGTGGTCGTCTCAGAGATCCCAGAACCCAGAAACAACCAATCAGCAACTGGAAATCCTCAAAACGGTAGATTTGATCAAAATGTTTTTACAGTAATAAAAATGACTTTAAATTGTGAGAACGTTGATGAGTTTTCATGTCAATAATTGGTAGGGTACTGAAATCATAGTTATATCATCTTGGGAGTTATCTGAAAACTGACATCATTCACTGTTTTCTTTACTTTTCTCAATGAAAACGACTCATTTGATGGTGAAATGATTGATTTCTGATGTGTTTGTTCTTGAGGTCCAGGGCGAGGTCAAGGAACAGCTGGAGAATCTGTAGCACTTGATGGGCAGCTGACAGAGGGGGCGGAGCTTAACACGACCCTCGCGCTGAGGGCGGAGCTGCGTGAAATAAAGGAGCAGGTGTTTGACCGGGAGAAAGCGGTTAAGGAGAAATTACAAAGCTCCTCCCTCACAAAGAGCCACATCAGCACCAGAGCGACAGACGGTCAGACATAACAACACAACACAAACACACAACACAAACACACAACAGTATTAATAACTCTCTGTTCTACACTTCTCACAGCACTGAACTTCCCTCGATCTCAGCACCTGTACCGAGCTTTAGTCAGCGTCAGTCTATCGCACGAGCAGCTTGTCAGCCAGGCGTTACGGGATAGGCCAACACTAACCCCGCCCACCAGCTCCCAAACCACTAAGGTCAGTGTTCTGTGAATGTTTGTCTTGTCTTGTATTGTCATGTTTATGATTTAAATGTTTTTATTTGAAATTTCAGCAGAAGATCACAATTTTTAATAACAAAATAAACTAAATATTCTAACAGAAATACAAAACAACATATCCAAACTCAGCTGAAACTGAAACTCTGGGACTGAAGACTTTAAAGGGTCAGTTCAGTTAAAACATTAAGTTATAAAACATCTGCTTTCCTGTGTCTCAGTGGTTAGCTCATGGCGCTAGCAACGTCAAGGTCATGCTTTCATTCCCAGGAATTGCACAAACTCAGAAACAAACATGTAGTAGAATGTAATGCAAGTTGCTTTGGATAAAAGCGTCTGTCAAATGCATTAATGTAAATGTAATCTGTCATGATTATGTGTAACTGTAAATATCTCTCCAGTTGCTGATTGGTTGTTTCTGTTTGTTTATACTGGTTTGTATTTGGCTTGTCAATTAAATGTATTATTGCAGTTAATCTCATTCTCTTGTTCGTTTGAAAACAAAGAGGATTGTTTTCATATTGATCAAATCAGATTTAAAGTTTATCACAAGCCCAACGCAACGCCATCAGTGGAGTATTTTTAGCTCGATGCGGATCTTAAAAACACAGCACAATACACAAGACGTCTGTCTGTGTCCAACAATCAATTGTTCTGTGTGACAGAATTATAGACTGAATGGATTTCTGTGAGCTTCAGGCCAACATTGAATATGTAAATAAAACATTAGTTTAAATATTTCTAATACCACTTCAGTTTTCTAGAGGTGTAGAGGTTTAAGCCCAGACCATTTAAAACACATCACTATGTAATTTAAGGTCATGTGACAGTAATGTCACACTATACACAGTCTATAGTGTGTATGATGTATGTAGTATGCAGGTTCTTGTGCTCCAGTCAAAACTAAAACTCGTGTATGTGAGTTTTCTTCAGTGGAACACAAGAGAAGATATTTTAAGAAATGTGTTTTGTGGAAGTCAATAGAGTTCAGTGTTGTTTGATTATCAACATTCTTCAAAATATCTTGAGTTGTGTTCTGATGAAGAAATGATGAAGTGTGTTTGTGTGCAGTTCTCCTCTCAGCCAGCAGAGGCACCTGCATTAGCACCGTTCTACAATCCTGACAAGTTGCTCCGAGAGACTCCGCTGTTGCCAGGCGACCACATCCCTTTACCCCGCCCACGTCCTGCTCCGAGACCCGCCCACACCACTTTTCACCTACATCATCGACACAAACTCTGGGAATCATGAACTTGAACTGTGAGGGAGACGAGGTGTGCGTTCGGTTTAATATGTTGTTTTAATGTAACACAGTGTCATTTATTATCAATAAATATCAGAGACTATTTCACCTAAATCTGCTCAAGAGATCACAGTTACTCTTTATTACAGTGAATGCCACAAAGAAATGTCCAGGTCATATTTGATTCAGTCAAGACTTATTTATGTGATCATGTACGACAATTGTCATGAAGTCATCATCATCATCATCATCATCATCATCATTACTGTCATGTAAGACTCTCATAAACACATGAAAGTGAATGTTGAAGAAGATCTGGATGTGAGAGTAAATGAGCTGATGTCTTATAAATCAGGATGGCAGTGTATTCCTGTAAACTGGGGGATTAAGTGAATTCGATTTGTTCCTCTGGTCTGTGAGATGTTCAGGGGTGGGCATCATAGAGAACAGAGAGAGAGAGAGAGAGAGAGAGAGAACAGGTTTCTCTGCAGACACAGTGAACCGAACATGATGATGATGATGATGATCTGAGTTCAGTCATGGATGTGTTAGAAGGTTCTGGATCTGGTTGGTGTGTAAACTGTGGAAATGGATCTGAATGGGAAGACTGGGGAGATCAGTCGCTCTTCACCGACACAGAGCTCGTGATCGTGACGGCGCTGTGCGTTCCACTCCTGCTGCTCGGCCTGCTGGGAAACGCACTGACCGTTCTGGTGGTCTGGCTCCGCCCTCAAATGAGAAGCACCACCTACCTGTACCTGAGCAGTATGGCTGTATCTGACGTGCTCATTCTCCTGCTCATGCCTCTGGATCTGTATAAGGTAATGATCGTTTTCTAGGTTTTGTTCGTTTCGAGCTATTTTGTTATTCGTTTGTTTATTCTTCATGTTGCTTATGATAAAGCGTAATTCCTTTTTTATTCTCGACTCCAACTTTTTTGAATGTGATGTCATGAAGGCGGCAGAACGAGTGTGATTGGTGGTGTTTGTCCCACAGCTGTGGCGCTATCGTCCGTGGATGTTAGGAGACGTGGTGTGTAAACTCTCAGTGTTCCTTGGAGAATGCTGCACCTTCTCATCCATCCTGCACATGACGGCTCTGGGGGCGGAGCGATACCTGGCCGTCTGCTTCCCTCTGCGCGCGCGTCTGCTCGTCACCAGGGGGCGTGTCCGTGTGCTGATCGCCGGGCTGTGGGGCGTGGCTATGCTTAGCGCTGGACCTGTGTTGGCTTTAGTGGGGGTGGAGCAATTAGAGGGCGGAGCCAGCGAGTGTCGCTGCACACAGTTCGCACAGACGTCCGGCCTTCTGAAAGCCATGCTGTGGCTCTCCAACCTCTATTTCATTTGTCCTCTCACAGTTCTGTCTCTCCTGTACGGCCTGATCGCTCGCCGCCTGCACCTGCGCGCTCACACGCACCGCGACAAAACACACCGCCAGACTCTGCGCATGATGGGTGAGCACAAAGAATCATGGGTAATGTGTGTGAGATGAGTCAGTGCATTAAGTGGCAGCAGATTTTCTTAAAGTGTATTTGATTTCTTCATGTGTGTCTCTGTGTCTGCAGTGGTCATCGTGCTGGTGTTCGTCTTGTGTTGGCTGCCGTTTCATGTGAGTCGGACGTTGTTTTCGATGTCAGACTCCAGTGATGAGCTGTATTACATCAGTCAGTATTTTAATCTGGTGTCGCTGGTGTTGTTTTATGTGAGCGCCGCTGTCAATCCGTTGCTGTACAACATCATGTCCGCCCGTTACCGTGCCAGTGTCCTCGCCGTGCTGCGGTTGACGGTGGGCCCCACGGACGAGCTGCGCCACAGGACCCGCACCTCGCCACTCGCGGCCTCTCACTCCAGCACACACTTCTGACAACTTTAAGTTTCATAAACTGAGACAAGAGAATTCTTTACTGTTGAGCCCCTATTATTACTGTTATTTCTGACACAATGTCATATTTTAAAAAGCAATATTGAAATCTGTCACTTTTGCTCTCTGTGATGTACATACTCGAAGAGAAAACCTTGATCATTTGTTACAGGCTGTGGAAACTTTTATTAAGTTGAAAGACTTTGACGAACAGAACGTTACGTTAGTGCTGAACTTGCATCTTGAATGACAGTAACTCCAGCGTCTTGAGATTCGTGTGATCCTTACGCACATGCGCACTGTGTCTCACTTTTCCACTTTTAGATGATTGACAGCTCTGACTCTGAAAACACAAACCGCAGAAGTTTTTGATGATTTAAAAGCCGGTTTTGATGCGCATGGGCTCGTACTCGCACGCAGTTCTCCAATGTTTCGAGATCTGTAAGAAAACAAGAGAAACACTTCAAAACAATAATTCATGTAAAGTGTTGAAACGTTGTCGAGAGAAGACGTGTGTTTTATTCATAAGAATTGAATTCATTTCCTCGCGAATAGTTTGATCCTGTCAACCTGTACTGTGACATTGTGGTTTTATACTGGCAAACATGACATTTACTTTCTTGTGATTTGGGTTAGTGATGAAAATAATTAAATAATTAAAAAAATAGATAGAAACCGTATATGTGTCATAAAAGCAACCTGTGTATGTGTTTAAGTTATAATTCTTCTATAGTTCCCAACCATTACAAATATGGCTATATGCATTTTTTACATTCATTTTTAGTGATTGGTAATGATCATGAGATGATGTTTTGATGTTTAATAACATTGACTGTGATGGAAACACAACTGTTATGAATTCAAAACTCATTTTATTTTGTTCGAGCTGAAGTCTTAAACCATCTTTGAGTAACAAGGTAAATAACCTTAATAAAAACTGCATAAGATCAAACATTTCTCTTTGGCTTAGTTTATAGTTGAATCTGTCAAAAACTTTCAAAGCCTTCAAGACCGTTTTCACTGACAACTAAAAGTTTTTTTTTTAACTAAATGTGTTGTTGTGATTTGTGAAGTGAAACAGCACAGCTCTTCTGAAGTCATGAATGGAAGAACAAAATGTTCAACGTCACTTTGAGTAAAAACTAAACGAGTAAAACAAATGATACTGATGACACATGCTGAAGAGTTTCCTGTCAACTGTGTTTTATTAAATGCATTAAGCCAACAAATCAAAGTGTGTCTGTGTGATATTCCTTTCAAATGTTTTCACTTTTCTTACTTTCACTTGTTGAATGTGGAGATTTCTCAGTGAGATCAGACCAAAAATTGAAGAAACGTGGAGAGGGACACAAGATCTTCTCAAGAGTGAACGTGTGACGTCAAAAAAACATTTTCTCACTTTGTCAAGGGCCATTTTCATGTGGACTCTCCTTCAATATAGTTATTTATTATATTAGACTAAACAGCTCAGTCACAGAAAAACTTTACTAATAAATATTTGTCCTAATCTCAGGGAAAAAATTGTTGATGTGAATTAACCTTTAAAGAATTTATATATATATATTATACTTTAATTTACTCTGCCATACAGATACACATGTGACTTCAGTTTATTTATTTTTTTACTGTTTGTATGAAGACGTTTATATTTTTAGACATTTCAAACACACATTCAGTGTTTATTACTGTGACATATAATCTAACAACCTAACCGAACCATACACAAAAATAAAGATTCGAAATTTAAGGTTTTAACCCCTACAGAAGCAAACAGAAAGTGTGTCGTGTGTTTGGATTGCACACAGAAATCAAACAAACACAAAGTTTAATTTGAAGTTTAATGAAACGTTATGAAACAGTAAAACAGCTTGAACAAATATCAGCAAAAACATCAGAATGAATTTACAGTAAAAATCAATTCAAACATTTCTATAAATCCATCATATTAATAAAGTCACAGCAGATTCAGCAAGTGGCAATATAAATATAAACAGAAACAAACATGCAAACAAACACCAGCAAGCAAAAACATGCTGAAATGAAATGTGGTGTCGTCAAAAGAAGTGTGCACATCAGCAGCCAGCACAGAAGAATAAATCACATGTTTTCATTCTTAAATATACTTTCATCAACTCTTTATATTGTACAATATATACAAGACTAATGCATAAAGATGATTCACAATGGTTCGTCATTGACACAGAAGCGTTCATTCAGATACAGTAAAAACACCTCAAGGCACATTAAAAAAAAAGCCAATAAATAAACGTTCTGCTGTTAAATGATGCCTAGTGCCGTCGTGTGTGTTTGTCACGTTTGTCAGCGGCGTTTCTCAAACATCAAACTAAAAGTGTTATAAAGTTTCTCTTTCGGCCTTCTCTGCATGTTGTGTATTTGGTGTTCGATTCGCCAGATCTTTATTATTCATACAGACAGCCATTGTGTCACACAAAGTCTATTTGGGAGAAAAATCTGATGTCAAGCCTTCTTGTTTCATGGTAAATATGTGACGTTATGAAAACTTTCTCTGCTCATTGACGTCCACTGTAAGTGCGCTTCTGTAAACGTGATCTTTGTGTGTCTGTTGACTGAGGTACAAGTCAAAGGGATTTTCACATTAGAAATACAGATCGTGTTAAACATTCCTATAAATTCAATTCTCGTTCTGTGTATCTCTTGTACTAGTAAACACAGAATTATGGAGGATTATGTTTTGTTTTACATCAGAAACAGCAGAAAGCAGCGTCTCACTTCACCACAGACAAGCATGTTTACATTTTTAACATTGTTAACGTAAATGAAATATCAGAATGTAATTCTACCATCTCAACACCAGCGTGTGCGTTTAGCACTAGGCATCATTACGTTGAGCCTCGTGTTACCATGGCAACTACGATTTAAGACTTTGGATATTAACAAGATCAGCGTCGCTCTTTCTGTCTCTGAGGCCGAGCGCTATAAAATATCTCCAAGAGTTCCTATTAATAAATAAATTAACATCCAACACAATCAACTCTTCATGACAATATATGTGAGTATATATCGTTTACATTTATAGAGAGATCTATAAATACATAAACACATTCCAAACATTCAGTAAAGCTGAACGTGAACTGTAGTGACGCACCAACAACCAAAGAAAATGAAAAACTTTCTCTGCCTGTCTATCAATGGTAAAAAATGGTGTGTGTGTGTGTGCGTGCGTGTGTGTGTGTGTGCGTGCGTGTGTGTATTGACTGTAAACATGACTGAAAGACTGTGTGTGTGCGTGTGTGTGACGTCAGGTTGTGAGTCCTCTCCTCTCCAACTCTTTACTCTGTTTCAGCTCTTTAATTCTGCAAACACACAAAAACTACATCAGAGTTTCACACATAATGAAGTAGGAGTGTAACAATATATAGAAGTATCGCATATCACAATACAAAAACATTAAGATACGTATCGATAAACTACGGCAATGTATTTTTAAATAGAATATTTTTCTTAAATTCAGTTTTTTCAGTGACTGAATTAAACCTTAAATGGTGTAAATTCTTTATTGGTAACATTTGTTGTTTAATTTTTTTTCTGTTATTTGAGTTATTTTTCCAAATACAATTATGCAATCGTAATCGTGTATCGAATCATGAGTTGAGTAAATCATTACAGCCCATGATGAAGTGTTTAGAATGTAATGATGAATTATGACAAACAGACAGACAGAGAGACAGAAACACAGAGAGAAACACAGAGAGAAACACAGAGAGACAGAAACACAGAGAGACAGAAACACAGAGAGACAGAAACACAGAGAGACAGAAACACAGAGAGACAGAAACACAGAGAGACAGAAACACAGAGAGACAGAAACACAGAGAGACAGAAACACAGACAGAGAGAAACACAGAGAGACAGAAACACAGAGAGACAGAAACACAGAGAGACAGAAAGACAGACAGAGAGAAACACAGAGAGACAGAAACACAGAGAGACAGAAACACAGAGAGACAGAAACACAGAGAGACAGAAACACAGACAGAGAGAAACACAGAGAGACAGAAACACAGAGAGACAGAGAGACAGAAACACAGAGAGACAGAAACACAGAGAGACAGAAACACAGAGAGACAGAAACACAGAGAGACAGAAACACAGAGAGACAGAAACACAGAGAGACAGAAACACAGAGAGACAGAAACACAGAGAGACAGAAACACAGACAGAGAGAAACACAGAGAGACAGAAACACAGAGAGACAGAAACACAGAGAGACAGAAACACAGAGAGACAGAAACACAGACAGAGAGAAACACAGAGAGACAGAAACACAGAGAGACAGAAACACAGAGAGACAGAAACACAGAGAGACAGAAACACAGAGAGACAGAAACACAGAGAGACAGAAACACAGACAGAGAGAAACACAGAGAGACAGAAACACAGAGAGACAGAAACACAGAGAGACAGAAACACAGACAGAGAGAAACACAGAGAGACAGAAACACAGAGAGACAGAAACACAGACAGAGAGAAACACAGAGAGACAGAAACACAGAGAGACAGAAACACAGAGAGACAGAAACACAGAGAGACAGAAACACAGACAGAGAGAAACACAGAGAGACAGAAACACAGAGAGACAGAAACACAGAGAGACAGAAACACAGAGAGACAGAAACACAGAGAGACAGAAACACAGAGAGACAGAAACACAGAGAGACAGAAACACAGACAGTGTACCTGTGTCTGCAGCGTCTGAGGAAACGCATGATCTTTCGTGCAGCCTGATCCTGTTTTTTCGTCAGGAAAGATCCTCTGACACACACACACACACACACACACACACACACACACACACACAGAGCAGAGTTAGTGCTTAAGTTGTATGTTGTGTAAGACAGAAGGTTTGTGTGTTTGTGTGTCTCACTTGATCTTGGTGTTGTGGGTCCCGGGGCCGCGGGGTCCATGTTTGACTCGCTCGTACTCTTTATAACTGCGGTAGTACTGCTGGATGAGAACGGCCGCTCGACGCGACTGCTGGAACTTCTTCTGCTCATAATAACTGCGAAACTTACTCTGAATCAATATAGCCGCCTGCGTCATCTTCTTATATAAGGCATACTGCAGGACAACAAACACACAAACACATCAGGACTGATACATCTGCTAACACAGTCTAACATCTAAACAACTGGGAAGTTTGATGCGTTTTTGTCAATCATGAAGCCAGCCCAAAAAAAGTCTTAAGATGCTCAAGGAATGATCAGAGATGGGTTTTTTAATATTGTTGCTGTCTTCATGTTACATCACTCATGTGTTCTTGCATTGAACATTCTGAATCTATCTGACAACAGCAGATGTAGAAATGAACTAAAATACAAGGATCACAAACACAGAAAACACATATACTGCAAAAGGAAAGACAACACACACACTACACACTGTACTGTGTGAGTTTGTGTTATCATGGGGTGGCAGTTAGACAGTTTAGTTTAATATTACCTTCAATGCTATCCATGTTAGCTAGCATGAAATTAAACAAGAGAAACAGGAGAGAGAGATCAGAGACAGAGCAGAAATATTAGTGTGTTAGCCACGACACACACACAAACACACACGATTGTGTAGAAATCTGTGTGTGTGTGTGTGTGTATTGTACCTGTTTGTATTTGCGGTAACAGCGCTGTATAACTGCGGCTGCCATGTCCTGCTGCTCCTTTAGTCTCCGCCCCTAAACACATAACAGCCAATCATTATGTGGTAAAACAAATGTGTGTGTGACCAAATGTCCAAAACAGTCTGATCTGCCATAGTGTGTGTCAGTCAGTGATCCTTGTGATGTAAACTGATTATAAATGAAAGTAAATGATGTTTATTAACATGTGAAAAGGTTTGAGTGACGGTTACAGGAGACGATGATATACTGTCCACACAACGTATAGAAACCTAACACGTGCATGTGTGTGTGTGTACCTTGTATCTGCGGAAGGCGTTCTGTATAACACGTGCAGCTTCATACAGTTCTCTCTGTTCTGTGTCTGTGAGCGTCAGCAGTGCAAAATCTCTCTCCATCCTTCCATTGGCTGAGGCGTTCAAAAACTCCGCCCACGCCACACTGCTCGGAGGCCGAAGCCTCTGCAGCGCCAAATTACTGAGAGGGGAGGGAGGGGCGGTACACAGGCTCCTAAACACACACACACACACACACACACACACACGTGTGTTGTCATGATATTTCACTGAGAACATCTGACCATCACAAATACAACTAAACCTGACACACACACATCCTTAAAATCAATCAATAAAGTGATGTAATATGGATATATATCTGCTGTGTGTGTGTGTGTGTGTGTGTGTGTGTGTGTGTGTACCTGTCCACAGTGTCGAGGTACGGGGTGAGCCAGGGCATGGTGTCGTGAATGGCAGGATTGTCCCGCCTTTCTCGGAGCGGTGACTCCGCCTCTCGATTAAACTCCTCCTGTTTGATTCGTTCAGGTGTGGCCTCAATGATCTGCTCAGCCAGTGTTGCCATGTCAACCTTACAGTGACATCATTCATTTACTATTAACACAACTGTACGCATGAGAAAATAAATCCTGTTTATTGTTTATTCATGTGCTTTCTCAATATAATCTCACAGATGTGTTTTAAAACTGTTTGTGTTGTTTTATAAAAGCCGCAGCTGTATCAGTGAACAACACTCCTCAAACCACTGTAACACAAACAAATGAAATCATACAAACTGTCACACCTGCAGAACGTCAGCTGACAGGAAGTCCTCGTTCTCGGCGTTCTCGCTGTAGTCGAGCAGCTCGTCGTCCAGATCTGAGTGAAGAGACATTGTGCTGCAGTGAGGGGGGGGCGGAGCGGGGGGGCTCGCCGTCTCATAGTCCATCAGAAAGAGAGAGTCGGCTGGGGGCGGTACTGACAGAGGGGAGGAGGGAGAGGAGGCGGAGTCCATGGGGTCAGGAACAGAACCACTGGAGTAGGCGGAACTAGGAGAAGGAGAGGGCGGGTCACTGGGGGAGGGGACACTGCTGGACGAACTTAAACCTGACAGACAAAGAGAGAGAGAGAGAGAGCAATGAGGTTCACTGTGTGTGTGTGTGTGTGTGTGTGTGTGTGTGTGTGTGTGTGTGTGTGTGTGTGTGTGTGTGTGTGTGTGTGTGTGCGTGTGTGTCAATGTGTGTGTGTGCGTGTCAGTCAGTGTGTGCATGTGTGTGTGTGTGTGCTTGCGTGCGTGTACCGGTGTCCGGGCTGCTGGACAGTGGAGAGGAGGGTCTGTATGTGGGTGACAGGGTGTCACGTGTGTGTTCTTGCGTGTGTAACTCCTCCAGACCGCGTCCCAGTCGTGTGTGTCCTCGTGAATGTGCCACAGCCAGCGGCAGTCGACCGAGAGAGTCGGGGATTCCCAGAGCCGCACTGCTCCAGCGATACAACAACACTGCAGCTGCCTGATGACCCAGAGCACACGCCCACATCTACACAAACAACACAACACTGTCATCTACTGACACACACACATACACCGTACATGTGTGTAGTGTGTGTGTGTGGCGTACCAGAGGTGTGCAGGAGAAATGATCGACATTCAAAGGATCCACTTCCTGCTCCAGAGTCAAACTGTTTACATTCAGACTCCTGACACACAAACACACAATCATGAACACGAATAACATTAAACTTTCTCCTGTGATTGTGTGTTGCATTGCTGTGTGTGTTTACCTCCAGCGTATGAGTGTGTGTATGAGTTGTGTGTATCCCTGCGCAGCGGCCAGATGAAGCAGCGTCATTCCTCGATGTCTGACCGAGTGTGTGAGTGTCTCTCTCTCAGCGTCTCGCTCCCATCGACCGCCCGACATCATGCGTTCACACACAACCACAATCCTGTGCTCGAACCACACGCTCGACTGACACACACACACACACACACACACACACAGTGATGAATGAAGTATATAAACACACAGTTAGTCTGATAGTGTTCATCCAGTAAACATGTGAACTGGTTGTGTGTGTGTGTGTGTGTGTGTGTGTGTTTACAGGCCATCAACATGGAAAATGTGCTATTAATAAACACATACAAACATTCCACTGCTAACCCTGATCAGAGCACACAAACCCTTTAACATCACACATTAATCAATCAATCATGTGACAATCATCACACTGATCATATATCAACACAAATCACATCTCATACTGAGCATCATGAGTCAGAACTGAGACAGAACACTCAGATGAA
Organism: Oreonectes daqikongensis; assembly: GCA_026939265.1. Lineage (NCBI taxonomy): Eukaryota > Metazoa > Chordata > Actinopteri > Cypriniformes > Nemacheilidae > Oreonectes > Oreonectes daqikongensis. Next base: position 121,169 of record JAOTQM010000674.1, read on the forward strand.
GCTCACACACGTCTCACTCATATAAACCTGATGAAATCTTGTGCAAACATCTCTGTCCCTAAATCAAAAATCATTCCTTTTCTTCATCTATACTTTGTGTTGTTCTGCATTCTGTGTGTGTCTGTGTGCGTGTGCGTGTGTACCTGGTTTTCAGGAGTGAGTCGTGGTGCAGGACTCTGGTTCAGTTGTTGTTGATGATGATATAGATTCACATGTTGTTGGTTGTTTGTCATTTCTGTCATTCTGCGTTCCATCTGTTCCAGTCGCTCCAGAATGGACATCCTGAACTGATTATCTACACACAACACAAATTATTGTTCATGTACATGATGAAAATATCCCACAATACACTAACACTTCAGTATTTCTCTTCATTTACACAATCCAGATTCAATAATAAAAGACATCAAGCAGGTGTGTGAGTGATATACTGTGTGTGGAAGTAGCTCAAGTCCTACCTACACAATCCATGTTTCTCTGTTCCATAGTTCAGACGTTCAGATTAAATCATGATCTGTCCCTTTCTTTCTCTTTCTCTCTCTCTCTCTCTCTCTCTCTCTCTCTCTCTCTCTCTCTCTCTCTCTCTCTAAGAGTGACACATGTAAGAGGTTATATGTCTAAAAGCACCATTTAAATACAGACACATGCTAAACACACACACACACACGAGGAAATTACAGAAGCTCACAGCCGATGATCACAGAGAGACTCATGTGAGTAAGAGAGAGAGAGAGAGAGAGAAAAAGGGAAAGAAAGAGAGAGAAAGAGCGAGAGACAAATGTATTCCACACGGAGGAGCGGAAAACTGAAGAGCTCATGCAGATGCCTGTCCTCAAGCAGGGAAAGTCCCAAATGAGAAGAGAGAAAGACCAAAGTGAGCTTAAATTACTGACCTCACAGAAGAGAGAGAGAGAGAGAGAGAGAGAGAGAGAGAGAGAGAGAGAGAGAGAGAGAGAGAGAGAGAGAGAGAGAGAGAGAGAGAGAGAGAGAGAGAGAGAGAGAGAGAGAGAGATTTAAATAGGCTTTAACTGTGATCCAGAAATAGCAACAGTCTGATATCTAACACACACAATCATGGAAATATATATAATCACACAACACCACCAAACTCAACACACTTTGTCAGAGACACACACGTGAATATAACAGTCTGATAACATCATACAGACAATCTCTTAATCTCTCATTAAAACTGCATTCAGGCCTTTCCACAATGTGTTTTTCTTGTCATTGTATGAATGAAATATAGCAAAACACATGATGTATGATAATAACTCATTGTTTTGTCATGCGTGTCATACATTAGATTAAACTGTTATTTGTGTCATCAACTGAACTTACACACGCTCATAAGACCAGACTGGATGTAAAATGCACCTTAAATTCTGTTTAGAGTCTAAATCTTGAGCACCACAATGCAGAGCCGGTGACTTCCGGCAACACGAGCGTCAGTGACCATTGGCGACAGGAAGTGGGCGTGTCTTGCGACGTAACAAAGTTGAGTTATGCAAATCATGACAAGCGACTTTCGGGAGCGACTACCAATAGGAGAAAAGCAGGGTTTGTTTATACCCGTTACTAGAGCAACCAAATCTAGGAACGCCATCTAGTGACCTCGTAGCAAGAGATAAAGTCGCTGGCGGTGTGTACGCACATTAAGACTAAGGTTAGTATAAGTGAAAAAACTTGACATGTTTTCTGTGAAGAAAATGAAATGAAAACAAATAAATACTGATCACAAGTCTGCATCTAGTTATGTTTTTATGTCCAGCTGATGCAACCAACCACAGAGCTCACATCACATCACAGCTTAACCAAAACTTTCATCAATGTGTGTGCGTGCATGTGTGTGTGTGTGTGTACTCACCATCCAGTGATAGCCAGTCCAGCTGTGAGCTGGGTAAGGACGAGGCGTTGCGGGCGCGATACTCAAAAAGCACAGAAGAGGAAACCACACGAGAATCCATCCAGACGTGTAGAGCGACAAGACCTGCTTCATGAGCTACACACACACACACACACACACACACACACACACACGTCTGTTCATAACGTTCCAGCACATTATTTTGATTATGTTTAAGAGAAGAAATGGGTTGTGTCAGTCTGTAGGTGATGGTGTGCTGCTCACCAGGACAGTAACAGCGCAGGACACCCGGCTGAATGAGAGAAGCAGGAACTCGACTCTGATCAAACACACACGAGTATCTGCCGTCAGCCTCAGACCACGGACCTGTGATCAGAACCTTCACTCCACCCTAAAACACAGACACATCGCACACATTCACCATCAGAAAAACACAAGACAGCAACATGAGCCTTAAACACGATCAAACCCGGGACAAAGCAGAATCCAGAGAAAACTCTGCAAGATTCATGACAATTCTACTCTTTATCTTCAAACATTCCATCAGAGGTTTGTAAGGCTCAGCATATTTGGAAAATGTTAGTTACTGATGTATTTTTTTGTTTACTCTTTTATTAACTGCAGTAACAGGGTTGAATGCAGTCAACAATACAATAATTGTGTAAAATCTTACTGACCTACTGATGTGTGCCTTTATTGCTTTACAAATGAAATGAAACACCACAAATTCAAAAGATTTTCCAACGATGACAGAAGGAAGAAAACAGAGGTGGATACCTCGGGATAAGACCACTCTGGTGAGAAGTCTGTGATGCTGGCCAATCGGTGCATGTCCTCTGCTGAGCCGTTAGATGTGTTTGTGAGAAGAGGGAAGGGCAAGAACGAGGTGGAGGGTGTCGGCTGAGGTGGAACCATGTACCTGATGGGATAAACAGGTGGGTTTGGGGCGTGGCTGACAGTCTCCTCAGTAATAAGCTCAGATATGAGGTCAGGGAAGGCGGAGTCAAAGGTCAGCCCTGTTTGGTTGTCTATGTGGGTGGAGTCAGAACTCTGGGTGGTGTCCATCGGAGTTACTTCTGATTCAAAGTGCACCTGAGTGGGCGGAGACTGCTCTTCCTTTACCTGTACAGGACTCAACTGTTGGTTTAAGGGCGTGGAAGTGGGCGGGGTCAAATTCTGCTGCTGAAAGCATGTCGAGTTGCTTGCGAGGAGCTGCACCTGCATCTGCGGCCGTTGCTCCACCTTTTCACTTTCGGGAGGCAACCGTTTGGTTGGTAGCACTTCGAGGGAGGGACACATCGTTGACACTTGATTGGCGGACATCAACTGGGAAGGTGACAGCTGATTGGTCAATAAGTGATTAGGTGCAGATTGTGTAGGAGGGCCTTTACCCTCCGCTGACAGGGATGATGAGGGCTCCTGCGTACAGAGGGCGGGACTTAGAGGATGGGTCAACGAATCGAGACCTAAAGACGACTCTAGGCACAGCGGAAGCAGCTCGGGGGTCGAGCGAGATGGAGAAAGAGAAAGAGAGAGGGGAGACAGTGAGGACATGCTGGAAGAGGGATGACCTGGAACGCTCTTCCTCTCTGCCTCTGAAGAGATTGACGACAGAGATGACGGTGGAGAAGCGGGCGAGAGCGACAGAGCGAGAGATGGAGCCTGAGGAGATGTCGAGGGAGCTGGTGACGGGGTGGAAGAGCTGCAGATGGAGTGGGTGGAGTTACGGGATGGGAGGGCAGGGCCTCCGTAGGTCTGGCCCTGTTTAGGGCTGTTCAGGAAAGAGTCAGGGTCGAACGGGAGCAGGGAGGGCGACGGGGACGCCGGCAGCAGGTGTGTTCCGGGTGCTTCTGGGATAATGCGGTCAGTCAGTACGAGTCCTCCAATCACAGGGCTGGGCAGCAGAGTGAGTGACAGAGTGGCCACGCCTTGATTGACCGGGACGGGGCTCGGCGGAGAGGCGGTGATGGGAGGAGGAGGCGTGTCCTGCTTGGGCGTTACTGGGGACAGGACAAGTCGGCTGCCGGCCCGGGTGAGCGACAGTCGCGTGGAGCCCGGCTCGCTCTTAGAATCTTCCCCGCTGCGACTCACTGCCGCTGCCGTCGTCATGACGATGACCGCATTCTGCGGCAGGGCTACTGTCGTCAGGCCGCCACGCTGATCACCGTAGAATCCGTTACCATTGCTAAGGGAAATGGTCGCCGCTCGCTGTGTCTGGGGTGGACTCGAAGAGGACGAGGAAGAGCACGGTGAAGCCACACCCCCTGTCTCCTCGGTGACGACTCGTCCAGAATCCTCTGGGTTACTGGTTGTTAGTTTCCTCTCTGAAGGCACAACAGCCACCACAGCTTCACCCGGTGCTGCCTCTCGAACCGCCTCCACTCCTGAGGTCTCAGTAGCCAGATTCTGCAGCTCTGTGAGGGCGGGGTAAGGGGTGGGGCAGGTGGGCAGTTTGGGGGAGATGATGCGATGTTTCGTGCTGTTGCAGCGGTGAGGAATGTTGGAGCCGGGAGACGCTGTGGGAGAGAGAAGCGTGTAGATGAATGTATAATGTGTGGCCTATCAGGTGTAAAGAAGTCTGACCATCATTCTTTCAACTACTGATTTAGTAAATATCTGGTAGTCTTACCACACAGGCAGGTGTGTGTTCGGGGTTGTGGTTTGGTCTGCTGTGTTTCTAGGATCTGCTGAACCATCTGTTCCACAGAGAACTCCACTGCACTGATCCCTCCACAAGACCATTTCATACTGTAGACTACACACACACACACACACACACACACACACAGATGTGAACACACTCTTCTGTCTCTTCTACATAAATATACAAAGTATTAAAACCAAGGTTTAAAAATATTTGGTGGCATTCTGTGATTGGTTATTTACTCACACATGGGCTTGAGTTGTGAGAGCAGTTCATCTCGGCTCCAGCGCAGACTGTCCCGTCGCTCTGTCAGTGTACATGACACCGGACCACAGGATTTCACGCTCTCCTCCAGTGACGGCACATTAAGATAATGAACGAGCACAATGTCTGGATTCTACAAGCACACGTCAATAAAGGACGCTTTCATTCTCCACTTTAATATCTCATTCAAAGATCAATGATTTGACTCTAAATCAGCAGTATGTGCTCCCTGTAATTTACATTCTGAATTCAGGAAAGAAACTTCTTACATAAAACCTTTTTGCACTATTATTACACACATGTTCTGTGTTTTGTAACTGAACAGATAATGTGTCCTAATGCAGAGACAATGACAATAAAATCTAATTTGACCTTAATGTATTGTAAAACATGCATGACATTGTTTACTACTGTACACAACTACAGATCAAAAAGAGCATACTTGTCTCTGATTGGGTAGATCTTTGTCTCATGGTCATGACTAACCTGCAGCAGCCAATAGCATCTCCTGTGGAATGTTGGGACGATGGAGGAATGAACATAACAACCGTAAAGACACTGCAGGGAAACAGAGAGAAAGAAACACTGTCAAACTTGAATAATATGACACGTGTGTGTGTGTGTGTGTGAGAGAGAGAGAGAGAGAGAGAGAGAGAGAGAGAGAG
>JAOTQM010000675.1:0-137126 GCA_026939265.1 Oreonectes daqikongensis
ATGTCATCTGTCAAAGGTTTTCACATTTCTTCAGGAATTTTAATCTCAGTGTTTTTTTACAACTAGAAGCTGTGAAATGTTGTGCCAATGTTAAAAAAAAACACTGTCAATGACAACAGCAACTGAAATGTTGACCTTTCCAAGATGGCGGACGTCTGGATGCCTGTAGCATCTATGTATATGCCTGAAACAACTTTTTTTTGTCTGATGTATTAAATCCCTCTCGGCTATGATACACAAATTTCCTTTATGTGCTCTCACCATCCACGCCGTCACAAAATCACCCATCCAAGTACCCACAGCGGCAATCTTCATAAAACTCTCGTTTCTGATTCCCATGTATTCTGTCACCATATGGGCACTAAGAGAGAGAGAGAGAGAGAGAGAGAGAGAGAGAGAGAGAGAGAGAGAGAGAGAATGGGTTAGTTTGATGGTTGAACTGCAGCGTCCGTCAGCGATTACGACTTACGATTTCTCTTCAGACAGCTTTTATTCAACCAGACATTCAGACTGAAAGTGTTTCAGTATTGGTTATTGTACAAACAACCCTCACAATGAAGATAAACACACACACACACACACACACACACACACACACAAATACTTCAGAGCCCTTCACAACACATTGAAAGAAAGAGACGCGTATATAAAATGATTCACGGCAAACACAGCGTTCATATGTTATGACAGGAACAGAGTTTAATCTTCTTTGTGCTGCTTTTGTGCCCTCAGAAGTGTTTGCCAGCTTTGAACAGGTACAGACTAGTTAATCTGTTTACGCTTGTCACTTTATGGATTACACACACAGGAAACAAACGTGAAAAGTCTCAGCCGGTTTTAAATGGCGTTACGGATGATAATGTTGTGAAGGAAGTGATTCTTTAAATGAGCCGGCGGTTAATAAGCTTTCACCCTTATGAGGGTATTGAGTTAGTTAACATCACCTCAGGCCGGGTGTTAAATCTGCAAACCGACGCTTAACCCCGTACGACACTTCACATGACATTAACAACAGCTTCGGCATTAGAGCATCGTAATGAGTGAGACAGAATCTGTATTTTGTCCGTTACGCCTGGCGGACGCCCGACACGCAAACGCAGATAAAGCTACTTTGATTTAAACCGAGATTTATTGACACATGAAGTCGGTCAAACACTCGCGGGTCTGGAACACAGCCAGCCGCCGTACCATCCCGCTGGGAGCTGTTTAGCTAGGGCAGCACGCTAATCGATGATACGACAGAAGACCAATACATCCAACCAGTTTAACTCACTAATTTTGGGTTTGTTAGTATGCAAGTGTGCAACTAGTTCAGCTAATGCACACTTTTAGCATCGCATGCAGAAAAAACAGCGTGCCAAAGCTCTCTCTCTCTCTCTCTCTCTCTCTCTCTCATTAGCGGGTGGGTTGTTGATTTATTCACTATGGATGTCATTTTAATGCAGTATTTGCTTTGTGACCTAACATGGGGGATATCAGTATCCTACTGCATACATTACAAACACACACTTACCGATATTTACACATTTGTGAGTCGCTCTACAAGGCCGGTATAGCAGGGATAGGGATTCTTATGGGATAGCAGAAACGGGCGAACCTAAACGTGAGATTGTTGAGACACGTCTGAGCTGTTTGGCCATCGGTTACAATTATAAAACTGAAAAGAAAAAAGGCTGAGCGAGTTATTACATTCCAAAGAAAGATTATGAAAAGTCTGGTTAGGAATGGCAGATGAGGGCGAATGTGATCATTTTCATTTTCGGGGTAAACAGTCCCTTTCAGCCTTCCAATAAGCAATTCTTCTAGAAAACGTGCGTGGAAGCATCCGCCGTCTTTATGATGTCCAAAGCGTCGCCTGATTTAAATTCGCCGCAGCCCGGTAAGAGTTTCACAAACATCTCGGAGATGGCCAGCAGCGTTTTGACGAAGGATGAAAAAGGTCCTGAAAATAGACCAAAGGCAAATTGAATTTTTTTGCAGCGGTTGGTGTTGAATTTGTCAAAATCATGACTGGGCTTTTTTGTTCTCTGTGAGACTCGACTCATTAGAAAGCGCTCAACATTCATATGAATACTCACGGCCGGCCGAGGGGAGAGAAAACACTGAAACACATCAGCAGTCGTGTCACGGTCATCTCTGACTTCCACACACCTGAACTTCTCACGTTGTCTATTGGAATCAACGTGTAGAGAATATGTGACTTCTTTTTTTAATAACACATCTCATTTCTCCTAAACTGGGCCACTGTACGACTATAATTAACTGAACGGACACCAGGAAATACTTCACATATGTACAAGCAAGCTGTTCAAATACACATTCAATTCAAATACTATATCGGTATATATTTGCATATAATTACTCTAGTTAGTTTTAGTATTTATGTGTCTACATTTAGCAGTCGCTCCCGTAAGCAAAGGAATCACAGATGAGGTCTCCTTAATATCTCAATTATTTCCCTTAGACATCAACGAGATGAAAGGGAGAGAAAAAGATTCTCATCTGCGTCTCAGAAATTTCTCCTGAGAAAGCGTAAGAAATCTCACAAATGTCTCCGTTAGTTTCAGAAGCGATCTCAATAATGTCTCAGACTGAGCTCAGATTTGTAAAGTCAATATTTCTGAATATGAACTCAAACATTTCTCATCAAATGTACTTCTACATTCACTTTACACCTCCATAGTCTTCATGTGTCTCATTTCTTTTTCTTCAAAACAATTTTAGGAGAAACATCTGAGCCTTAAGTCGATACGGAAATGAGACACAAGTGAGAATCTCCTGAGCTGTGAAAAACATCTTCGGAGCAATAAATATTTACTTGTGGAATAAAATCCATTTCTCATAGATTCTGTTGCGTTAACTGTAAAGCACGTGTATTTATTTTGGATTTCTGTAGTGTCACGTGTGAAACGAACACGTCTGAAGTGAAATGTCAGCACTAGTGCTGTAATATTTGCACACATTCAGGTGATGTTGACTATTTGCAGTTTAAATGTGGAGCGGCAGGAGAGACCAGGAGAAAAATGAAGATTGTTATTATGAGAAAGCACAAAGCAAACGATCCCTCGCATCTAAAGTATGCAGATTTCTTTTGCTTTTCCTCAGGGAATCTCATCTTGGACTAAAGGCACATTTTCTAGTTTTATAAGTGGCGTTCAGTGTTGGATTAGACAGCTACTAGTGCAGAAATAAGGTTGATTTATGATACCAGCAGCTTGTAAAACAGCACTTATGATCATGTTGAGATAGTTACGGTAGTGATGGACTCTCACACGCGTGCTCATGCACACACATGTCATCCCTGATGTACAATTCGCCCTATATGTGCATCTGTTAATCCCACGAGACTATCGCTGTTGTCACGGTAACAACTGAACCAGCTCATCTCCCACTGGGCTGACCTAAGAGAGAACACTAGCCACACCCCCTTCGGCACAGGACCCGCCCCCTGCCCTAGATAGTCAAACCATTTTCTCCCCTATTGGTTTCTGAGGTTCAGGGTTTTATATTCTTAAAATATGACCTAGTTTAAAGGGGTTAGTTCATCCAAAAGTGACAATTCGTTCATTTCCTCGTACACATTTAGTTTTACACGTTTATAACTCAATAGAGACATTACAAATTATTTTAGCTTGTTTCTCACACGGCAGCGACTTTTACAGGAAAGCTAAAAAAAAAAGGAAAATAAACATTTTATAAAAGTGGTGGAAAATGTTATTGCTCATTTAAGTCTCAACTTAGTCTTGGATGTTTTTTCCTAAGAGAAATCTCAGATGGAGAAATATCTGAGATGCAGAAGAGACCTGCTCTCCATTTAATCTCAATGATGTCTAGGAGAAATAATTGAGATATTAAAAAGACCTCATCTGTGATTTTTCTTTCTTAAGGGACACAAATCGATTCACATTCGGGACTTAAATGTCAAGTAGATTAATAAAGGATGAAAGATTTTTCATTTTCGGTGGAACTCTTCGTCTAAACGCAATCCTACACATTTACCAAAACAAACAATAAAATTCACATTTCCACCTTCAAACGGCCGCGAATGTGTCATTTTGACATATTAATATAATTTAGATTTACATAGTCTAATAATTGTATATGAAAAGCCAATACCTGACGCTGGTTTTTGATTTATCGTAACAATTACCCGTGAGCACGTAAATGATTTATTAGGTTTTGACTGAAACGCATCATATCGACTGAATAAATCTAATGTTCTTGCTCAGGCGAAATGAAACAGAACAGCTCTGGCCGTTTGTCAGGCGGCTGCTTAATTTTGTGAGGGTTAAAGGTCGCAGCGATTGTAGATCTTTCAGGGCAGCCGATGACCTTCAGATATCTGACCCGGTTTGCCCCCCCAATCTGGACTAAAATGAGAGATACGCTTCCTCTATCGCTCTATTCCACAGATATTGATTATGTGGTGAGGTGTCAACACGGCGGGCTCAGAAACATCACCTCCACGACCCCCCGCAACACTGCAGCATTTATCTGGGGACCAGACGGGATGTGTGTACGTGTGTGTGTGTATGTGTGTGTGTGTGTGTGTTATTTTCAATTACAGCAGACCCACGGCAGCGTTACGGCCGAGTTAGTCTGTCTACAAGTGGCAGATTGAAATACAGATACACAAATATAATATTTTCAGTCACAGCTGAGGAAATTCATTGCTTGTAGAGTCCAGCTATTCAGCGCTGAAGTTCATTATACAAGCTGATATTTTCAATTCATGCGTAAACGTGGCCAGACAAAAAACAGCAAGGGAATAAATACAGTAGTTTAATACTTCAGTGCCCGGTTTCACAGACAAGGCTTAAGACTAAAATAAAATAAAAAATAAAAATATGTCATTGCCATTGTTTTGTCTCAGAAATGTTTTTATCAATGGCATTTTATTAAAAGTGATTTAAATACGTTAATTTAACTAAGGCTTCCCATGAGAAAATTCTCAAATGTCTCGCCAAGTGTTTCAAAAAAGATCAACAATGTCTCAAATTGTGCCTTAAAAATGCAGCAAAATCAGCAAGTCAAGACTGAATCATTTCTCCCACTATCAAATAATCTTGGCTGTATTATCCACACTTATTTTATAACCCTACACCATTTTGCTCCTTTATAGCTCAGGAGATTCTCAGGTGCGTCTCATTTAAGTATAAACTTAAGGCTGAAATACACTACAAGACTTGCTCTGATTTTCAGTCTGGAGTTGTTGTAGAAAGTCTGCAAGTGTACAATGTCTATTTTTTTTAACAATCTGAAGTCGTGTAGTGTATTTCAGCCTTTAGTCTCAGCTGTTTCTGTTTGTTGAAGAGTATGGAGGTGTAAATGAACATAGATTGTAAAGGTAAAATAATCTGGATTTGAGTAAATCTAATGAGAAATGTTTGAGTTCGTATTGAGATCGATAATATTGATTGAGACATTGTTGAGATCTCTTCTAAAACTAATGGAGGCATTTGTGAGATTTACGACTCTCTTTGACATACCTGAGACGGAGTTGAGCCAAAGTTTCTATTTGCTCTCAATTTATTCTCACTGATGTCTCGGAGAAATAATTGAGATATTAGGAGATTTCTATGTTTATGTCTCATAAAGATTTTTAATCTGACTTCTCTCTCTCTCTCTCATCAGCAGACGTGTGGCAGGAGACGGTTGGTGGCTCCTAATGTGCCGTGAGTAATGCGATCTCCGCGCGCTGCACTTTTAATTAAATAACACTACCTAATTAGCACATGATGTGGACTCGTAATGGACGCCTCCAGCGATGATGAGTTAAAGTGTGCTGACTCCGCCCCTTCCTCAGTTCACTCTCACCCACCACAACTCTTCTGATGTCATATAGGCTGTAATGACATCATAACGCTGCCCCTCCGTGTCTCTATAAGATGAGCAGAGCCGTCAGAAGCTGTGTGTGTGTGTGTGTGTGTGTGTGTGTGTGTGTGTGTGTGTGTGTGGGGGTGAAACAGCTTGTTAAGAGTGTGTGTGATGTGTGGGGGTTTGGGGTGAGAGCATTGTGAATGAGTTCCAGCAGTCGGGGGTCTGAATCACGGGGGATCAAAGAATATCAATGAGGCAGATGAGAGGTAACAGATGCTGAGAGAGAATAAGAGAGAGAGAGAAGCATTTGTACACCTGTCGTGAACATGTCCGGGTCTTATTTCATCTTAAAAAACTTAAACAAATCAATAATATCTTAAGTGTCCTAAAACAGCCCATAAGAAAATGAACTGTGGTTTTTACTACCAATAAAACTTACTACAGTAAAACCACAGATTTACTACAGTAACCATAGTTTAACCATGCTATCAGTTTCTTTCAATCTGGCATGAAACCATGATTATTTATCATAAGGGACATGAAAAAACACAATATTTACCACAGTAAACTGTACACTATAGTGTTTTATGGCGTATTATAGTAAATATTCAAGTATACTACAGTATTTACTACATTTTATTCATTTATAGTTACTGTTGATGTAATATAAACTGGACTTGTTTTTGTGATGTTCACCCTCACACATAAACAAACAACATTCACACCCTGAGCATACACGTGTGTGTGTGTGTGTGTGTGTGTGTGTGTGTGTGAGGCAGATACACAATCCTGACCGCAATAAATCAAGTTTCGTCAGCTGTACTGAAGAGACAGACTCTTTGTCTTCATAAACATACTGTAAATCACTGAATATAATTTCATGAAATAAATAACAGATGGTGTGTATAAACAAAGAGAAGAACGTCACAGCGTCAGCAGTTATTCTCCGAGTGATTTAAAGAGTGACAGTGAGCCGATCAGAGCGAGAGCGTAATAATACACACACACACACACACACCGTATATATCATTACACAAACCCTGCACACATCACACTGAATGAGACGCACACGGGTCAAGTCTCCTCACAGGTGTAAACAATAATTTCACATGACAGAGAGCGAGAGCTCCTGAGGAGATCCTCTTTAAGTCTTCATCTGACTGTACAACAGCGCCACCTATCTGTGACATCCACATCTGCTCTAAATTATTAAAGAGCAATTAAAGAAACTCAGATTAATGGCAACAATTACGCTTAACAATGCATGAACAGATTATTTATTACATTTACAGAAAGTCATTTACTTTTTTATTTTTTATTTTTCATTTTTATTTAATTATATAATATATTTTTAATAATAAGGTTTTTAAATAATAGCTTTGCTGTCTACCCATAAGAAAGAAAAACAATATCTTTTTAACATCTGAATTATTTCTCCTAGACATGCGAGTAAAAGGAGAGCAAATGGAAGCTTTTGCTCAAGTCTCGTCTGCGTCTCAGGTATTTCTCCTGAGACAAAAACGCTCACAAATGTCATTAGTTTCAGAAGAGACATCAACAATGTCTCAATCTGAGCTCAGATTTGTCTCGTCTGCAATCAAAAGTCAATATTATTGAAGATCTCAGTATGAACTTAAACATTTCTCAAATCCAGATAATTTTACCTCTACAATCTACATTCATTTACACCTCCAGATTCTTCATGTGTTTCAACAACTGTAGTCTCATAGATTGTTTTTATTTGAGACAACTGAGAGATACTTAGATGAAGCAAAACTGACACCTCAGGTCCAAATCTCCTGAGCTTAAGTGGTTGAATCAGTCAGATCTGCAAGAGAAAGGTGTCTGACAAATACAGTACGCAAAGTCTTAGGGTCACATTATATATTCTTGACGTATTTAAAGTTCATCTGCATCTTTAATCACATCTCGTGTCGTTTAGTCGTTGCTGTGTGTGACACAGTTCCTGTAAAATAAGACGTCTGCACAAATGTTCTATTACTGCTGAAGTTTCAAATCCAAGGCGTCCTTGTGAAAATAAAGATATAAACCTCAGAGTCTTGCCTGAGACACGCTCTACATCAGTTCATGAACACAGATGCTTTTAGCTATACAAGCTTGATTTCATGCGCCATCGCATTCTGAAATGTGGCGGAAGGCAATTCATAATGCAATGCAAGCATGTGTCGCATTCTGTGTGTCGCTGCAGGAGAATTAACCACAAACCATTTTCTTCTAATGTGTCAACTAGCATCACAGAAAAGCAACAGTTTGAGGGAAATCGTAATAAAAACCCACTGCGAGAGCGCACACTAAATGTGTACAAAGGGATCAAAGGCAAACATTCACATCTGCACTTTCTTCATGATGAAAAATGTTCCTCTTCCTAGGAAAAAAAACGTATGTAGATGCACAAATCACATGATCATGGTTTCATTCTTATTTTTAAACTTCACATTTAATGATATTTTCTTTTTCAGGAATTTAATTCATTTAGTGTTACGAGCACGGCGCTAGCAACACCAAGGTCATAGGTTCAATCCCAGGGATTGCACATACTCAGAAACAAAATGTAAAAGCGTCTGCCAAATGTATAATGTAAATGTAAATGCATAAATGACTAATTTGTTGACCATTCCAAGATGGCGGACATGCCAATGTGTCTGGAGCGGTCGAATGCAGCATCCACGTATAAATATATATGGGTAAAAGACGTTTAGTGATGCGTTTCCTGTTTCCCAGCCAATCAGAGCGAGATTAAATGCTTGTGAGTGTCACAGTTCAGGGCATTTGAACTGAAGCAGCACATTTCTCTCAATGAAAGCTAAATGTCATGGGTTCTGTTTCAGACAGAAGTTGAGAATAAATGTGCTGTAAGACCCGCAGGCATCGCTTCAACTCTTAGATCCTGTTATTTAATATGAGATCTGTCTCTGTCACATTCTGCCTGATATTTAAAGTCAACTCAACAAGTGCTCTTACATGTCTGTGACCTTGAATCTTCAACCTCAAGAGATGATGCAGTTATTCTCTGTTATTTATTAAAATATGGTATTTTTAACATTCACATAATAGTAATAAAACGAACTGAAGTAAATGTATAAAAGAGAGAGAGTTGAGTAAATCTATACTGTTTCATAAGAGACACACACCTTTCCCAAGGCAATCCCAGAATGCACTGCAACAAGCTCAGTGTAGAAATCCATAGAGATCTGTTGACTATAAATCTTTCAATCAAAATTTCATCTCATCTTAATAAAAGTCTGTGATTTGTACAGAATTTTGATCTCCTCCCATCTTCATCTTGCAGATTTTTCCCTCTTTACGGTGTTGAAGGCGGTCGAACTATTAAATCTCAAGTCTTCGATCTATTAAACAATAATTCTGATGGAGCTTTGACGCTGAGAAACAATCAGCAGGATCGCTGCGTTGGCTGTGAATAACCTTCAGGAGATGAATGGAGGTCAAATCGCTCAAACACCCAATCTCGCTGAGAAATGGGCCGAGCCGTGAAAATGCTCACCGGACATGAGACGGAGAATCGAGCCGTAAGTGAGACATCCATCTTCTCGCGTGAAATTGAGCCGAAACGGCGTCATCAGCTCACGGATCACTTGAGCGCTGATCTGAAATCATTCATCCGTGCTCTGTTCTCACATGCCATAATGCAAAGCAGATTGCAGACACTGACCCCGGATCAGCGCTAAAATGTGTTCGACAGGGAAATGAAAGAGAATGTCAACTCCATCATATCAATCATTCAAGAGGACGAGAAAATCTGTTCTCGTTCAAAACATTCAAAAGCTCTTCTGCATGAGATATAAAATTATAGTCGAGTTCTCAGTTGTGTCTCATTTAGGTATCAACTCAGATGTTTCTAAAAGAAGAGAAACAAATGAGACTAAGTGTTGAAACACGTGAAGAGTCTGGAGGTGTAAATGAATGTAGATTGTAAAATCTGCTGGATTTGAGTAAATGTGATGAGAAATGTTTGAGTTCATATTGAGATCTTCTATAATATTGACTTTTGATTGCAGACGAGACAAATCTGAGCTCAGTTTGAGACATTATTGAGAAACTATCTGAGACGCAGATGAGCAAAGGTTTCTAGGATAAATTATTGAGATATTAAAGAGATCTCATCCGTGTTTTTTCTTTCTTATGGGTAATACTTTAAAATGAGTGAGAAATAAGAATTAAACATCTGGTGATTGAAAACGAAACCCTTAAATTCATTTGGACTTATCCCTAAAGAAATAACCTGAGCGACTACTAGTATTTAGAGCCTCTTAACATGTCGAGATGTACGTGAGACAGATGTGAGATGTGTGGTCTTACCCCATCCGTCCATTCATGAGCAGAAAGAGGTTGTAGATGTGAGAGAAGACGAACAGAGAGAGAATCGTGCTGAAGAACATCGTCATCCACGATCCGTGGTCTTCCCGAAACATCTTCAGACGCAGGAGACGACCTGAGAAACCAGAGAGAAACTACAATTCATACTCTGAAGATTGGCCTGTTTGTGATCATTATACTCACAACATGCAGTATCTGTTGATAATGTTTACATCTGCACAATCTCCAAAACCCATCATAACTGCTGATTTAACTGTCCGTCATTCATTATTCAGCTGTTTTAGGACCAAACAAACCCACCGGGTTCACAAGCGGCTCTAATTGATTCTCAGAAGCCGCTTTGATTTCCTGAAGAGAGGGACATTATAACAGCGTTCCGACTCCTGACCTGCCGGGATATTTTCATTACTTTCTTCACCTCAGCGATCAAATGACAGTATAAAACATCTCACTTCATCTCCTTTTGTCTCGCTCTCAAAGTGCCAGATTGATTCAGACGTCTGAGGATCTGCTCTGAATACCCGATCACCTCTCTGAATCACTGAACTTTACTCTTTTTATCATATTTACTATAATACGAACAGTAGCAACATAACATCAACAGTTGACAGTGAGTTTTTTGGATGTTGTGTTTGCTGTCATGTTTAATATAGTTTTGAACTGTTCCATCCATTGAAACCTCATAACTATTTATAAAATAAAACAAATCAAATACCTGATAGGGTCGTTCATATTTAAATATGGGTTTCACCGAGAGAGGTGATTTCAACCCTTTCATCTCTTAAAGATCAAGACAAATCTGATTCCTCATGATATGAGTTTGTCACTCTTAGATCCAGAATGTATTCAGTTAGTTAACAGATATCTGTGTGTGAATCATCAAGAAAGTCTCAAAGTGAATTATTTATCCTCGTAACTTAACGTTTCTTAATGTTGCATCATGTCTTGCCGGACAGAAAAATCTCATTTAGGGGCCGTGGAAAATATAATTCAACTAAATGAAAATCTCCCAGACTGGCGCCACGTCAACGCACGCTCACACATGCATCACAGTTTCTGGAGTTTGTTTAGCAGCTATTTTACAGCTTTTGGAAGCCTTCTTTTCCAGAAACAGACATTTTGCTGTCAGCGTTCTGCTTGTGAAGCGTTCATCTCTTCATTAGATTCCTGCTCGAGGCCACAGAGCACCTGAATCAGCAATAATATATAATGGACATTGCACCAATAAAAAGAAGCTTTCTGCTCATTAAACCAGAATGTTTCTGTCCGTCCCGCTAACCCTGTCAAACTGAGTTTACCCAACAGTGACTAGGAGAATAATTTTTATAATTTAGCAGATTCCTATAATTAACAATTATTCATAAAACCCTGCTGAAAAAATACCAGCTTACATGAGCCAAAGATCTGCTGGTGTTGCTGTTTTTCGAGTGGATGATTATTTGCCCCTTAAACTTTAAGATATTGCAATTTTCAAAATACTACCAACAGGAAATGAAAACCCTAGATGAGATCTCTTTAATATCTCAGTTATTTCTCAGTGAGATCAAATGGAGAGCACTTTTGCTCAGCGGTGTCTCAGATATTTCTCATGAGAAAAAGAGTCAGAAATGTCTCAATTTCAGAAGAGACGTCTCAAACTGAGCTCGGATTTGTCTCGTCTGCAATCGAAAGTCAGTATTATTGAAGATCTCAATATGAACACAAACATTTCTCAACAAATCCACATTATTTGACCTCAACAATCTACACCTCCAGACTCTTCACGTGTATCAACAATCACACTCTATTTATTCTCTTTTGAATCCTCCTAAACAATTTTAAGAGAAACATTTGAGACTTGAATGAGGACTAAATCTCCAAAGACATTTTCTTCTGGACGAAATATACACTTGAAAATTACTACACGAGTTATCAAAGCTGATGACTTCTGCTCAGAGCTCAAGATTCATGCTGTGTATGAGCAGAAACCCACTGAGACACTGAAATGTGTCCAACCTGTCAGAAGGTGAAATCAGTCGTATTTCCCAGGAGAAGAGAGAGAGAGAGAGAGAGAGAGAGAGAGAGAGAGAGAGAGAGAGAGAGAGAGAGAGAGAGAGCTGTGTTTAACGCTTTCATTCGGCGTACGGGTCGCATGTCAGAATCTGAATTGACATGGTTATAATGTCCGCGCGGCCGAACGACATCTCTGCCCTGCCGATGAAATTGTTCATTCCTACAACAGATATTTTGGGAATATGAAACACTACATTACATTCCGCCGCCCATCAGAATCACAGCATGAGGGGTCACATCATCCACATTTAATACAGACATGAAATGAAGTCTGGGATATCTGCGGCATGACCGACCGCCGGAACGACGCATTAAACATCTTTCAGAACAACACATCATTTGACTCGTGATTTAACACTCAACCCTTCTGCTTGACCTTCATTTACCTCGCTAACTAACTTTCTGTCTCCATGGAGACCACAGTATAAAAGTATAGTACGACGGGTTCTGTACGATGGGAAATACTGTACAGATCATTTACACGCGCTTCATTTATAGACTCCAGGGAAATGTATGCTTTAAAAAGACTATTTATGATGTGTAGGCTACTCTGCAGTGTGTACTAGTGTGTAACATCTCTCCAGTGTCACATGCAATATGTGTAGTATTAGTATAGGTTACAATGTTTGGAGTACTGTATGTCTTGTTTTTCTGCAGTGTGAGTGAGTGAGTGAGTGTAGTATGGAGTATGTAGTGTGTTATCTGCAGTGTGAGTGAGTGAGTGAGTGAGTGAGTGAGTGAGTGAGTGAGTGAGTGAGTGAGTGTAGTATGGAGTATGTAGTGTGTTGTCTGCAGTGTGAGTGAGTGAGTGAGTGAGTGTAGTATGGAGTATGTAGTGTGTTGTCTGCAGTGTGTAAGTGAGTGAGTGAGTGTAGTATGGAGTATGTAGTGTGTTGTCTGCAGTGTGAGTGAGTGAGTGAGTGTAGTATGGAGTATGTAGTGTGTTATCTGCAGTGTGAGTGAGTGAGTGTAGTATGGAGTATGTAGTGTGTTATCTGCAGTGTGAGTGAGTGAGTGAGTGAGTGTAGTATGGAGTATGTAGTGTGTTATCTGCAGTGTGAGTGAGTGAGTGTAGTATGGAGTATGTAGTGTGTTATCTGCCGTGTAAAAGAGTGCAGCAGTGTGAAATTAATGGCATGTTCAATACTTGATTACTTGATTTATCTGCATTGATGAAATCAGGTCTCTGTAGGTTAGAGATTACTGTGTGTGTGTGTGTGTGTGTGTGTGTGTGTGTGTGTGTGTGTGTGTGTGTGTGTGTGTAATCAAGTTCAGCTTCACACAGCACAATAGCGAGACAATAGCAGATGATTACTGACTGTCTTCTGCACTACCGAGGGTTTCTCTGCTCTCTCTCTCTCTCTCTCTCTCTCACACACACACACACACACACACACACACGCTGAAAGTGTCAGAGGCTGTGAGCTGTCAGCTGAGGGGACGACATCAGATCTAATGCTTTTACAGCCCCCTAGTGTTCAGTGTTAGACGCTGCATCAGTGTGAGACCACCAGAAGACCCCAGTAATCTCACAGGTCTCAACATCCTCAAACACCGCTTACATTTGCCACAAAAGCAATACATGAGAACTCCTTTTCATCAAATTCCTTCATGAGCTGTTCATTTTAAAGCTGTGCGACACTTTTTTTTAAATGAGACAAAACAATAAGATGTAACTGAGAACTACA
Organism: Oreonectes daqikongensis; assembly: GCA_026939265.1. Lineage (NCBI taxonomy): Eukaryota > Metazoa > Chordata > Actinopteri > Cypriniformes > Nemacheilidae > Oreonectes > Oreonectes daqikongensis. Next base: position 13,917 of record JAOTQM010000675.1, read on the forward strand.
AGAAGACTGAGAAACAAGTAAGGCCAAGATAACAACAAAACATAGGCTACAAAGTGAAAAATCTGCTCTTTTTTGTGTAGAAAGGAAATGTTTCTATATCGATGTTCCCGATCTGAGCTGCACTGTTAGGAAACGGCCGGAGAAATGAGCCTTAACAGTAGAAATAATGACTGTGGAGCCATTGGAGGACAATAAAGCCAAAAGGTTCCTGCTTCTCGTTGGGTTTTTAGGTTAAAACGTCCTTTTTAGGACTCCAAAATGATCTCGCTAAAAATATTAGAAACACAAAGAGGATTAAACTGGGGTTGTGTTGTAATTTAGGGTGAGTGAACGGGATTCTTCACATCTGTGCAACATTCATTATAATCTGTGCTAAAAACGACGGCGAGATGCCCTCTGGAGGCCCGCGGCCCCGTTGGGTAAATGTAGGCTAGCTGAATCCGGCTTCTTCCTAACTAACTCTGCCGGGTCTCGGTAGAATCGCAGCGGGACGGGAGTCGTTCATCACACCCGATTTACACGCAGGTTCAGAGCTCCGGCACCCTCACAAAGCCCAGCTGAGTCTCAAGAGGCGGTTTCCACGGTAACAGCGGCCATAATGATTAATCAGATCTCTCATGTGCTTTTTATTGGTCGCACAGAGAGAGAGAGAGAGAGAGAGAGATTTAAAACAAATGAAAATACATTCAGGTCACATTTCACCCCAAAATGCAAATAAGGATGTTAAGTACAGTACATGCTATGATGTTTATAAAATAAAGTCTACTTTGAGGCATTTTTGTACAATTTTTTTGCATGATGATTTTTATTATTTTTTATAACTTTAATGCATTTTACATTTGTATTTTCTAATGACCATTGGATTATGTGATGATAATTTTTAATTAATTCTTCAATCAAAGGCAGCAAAACAAATCCTGTTTTTTTTAAGTAATAATAAGTAATTGGAATTAAATGGTTAAAGCTTTATTCTGTAAAATATTTTTGGAGTGATATATGAACATGTCAGATTTCAATATGTGCATATGTAAAATCCCCGATCTAAAGCAACATTACAGATCTCAGATCAGTAGCTTGTTTACTCACTGCTGCCCTCCGATGACTAAAAAAAACACTTGAATTATAATCAGATTAACACACAACCTACAGTTTCATTGCACTTACACCACATTCACAAAGTTCAACACATCCTCCGGTCTCAGCATCATCATTTCATCACAAAAATGTTAATTTGAAGTTTTTTGCAACATGTTTAAATCTGTGAGAAACACAGAATGATGATAAACAGATGGATGTTCAGTGATATAATGTTCATACAGATGTGCTCTAGATGTGAAGATTTAAACCGTTCACCAAGTTAAAAACATACATCATTTATTATCACACACACAGAGGAAGATTTGACATTTGCTTGAATATGCACATTCATAAAACACGCAGGTTATGAAATCATTACTCATACATTCATAAATGAATATTTTATGATAGAAACCAGATGTCGTTTCCTTCAGGCTACAAGCCGAGAGCTGACAGAACCACTGACCCAGCAGAACTCACATCACAGAGAAGAGAACGTGTCAGAAGAGCGATGGCTCTTCACCCACAAAAAACAAGAAAATCCAGCGGATCTGACAGAAACACAAAACACACATCCACAGCCGATGTGTGTCCGTCAACATAAAGTCTCATTTCAGACTGACACCAAAGCTCTGTTCCTGTATACACACATTATGGACCAAACGTTTCCTAATTAGAAATTATAATTAAACTCCCTTTAACTACACAAAATACTTCTTCATCAATACGATCATCTAAGCTTGCAATGCATTCTGGGATTGCACGTTTTACCATAAAGGATGCTGCTTTAAAGAGAATCATAGAAAGCAGCACATCAGAACATCTTCAAAGATAAACAACTTACTAAACTTTGACACAGCACACACATGAACAAGATTTTAAGTGAACGTTCACATTTTTATGATAAGGAATCTACAGATGTGCTGAAGATCTTTGAAACATCTGATATCATAAACCACACAAGCCCTATGAAAGCAGGCCAATTTCATGATATGAGACAAAAGAGCTCCTATAAATAACTATTGTTATTTACAGTAACAAAATCCTATGCTTTCCAGACAACATACATCCATACAAACAAATAAGATTCGTTTAAGACTTTAAATCAGTTTCCAAACAAAATGTAGATCTCCAGAGACCCCTAGAGGTCCTTCATGCAATGCCATATAAAAAATCACATACCATAATAGCATGTTATAGAAATATTTGTATATTTTGACTATGACATGTTCCTATAAATGAACTAATAATATGGCTGAATAAGTAACTTTATACTGTGACTGCATTTGGTTTTTACAAAAACATGATGCCAATTTTAAAATTCTGTCATCAGTTTTTCACCTGATAACCTGTACATGAAGAAGATATTTTGAGAAATGTGTCAGTGGTTTTGTGTTCATACATTGGAAGTCAACGGAGTTCAGTGTTGTCAACATTCTTCAAAATATCTTCTGTTGAAGAGAGAAACTCATACAGATTTGACATGAGCATGAAGACATGATTATTCTCAGTGGTTGCAGATATGATGGTTCACTGAATTAGGGTAAACAGTAACCGTTGGACTTCCTATAACATGTAGCAAATAAAAAATCAATGTAATATTTTGATCATCTGTATTGATTCAGTTCAGTATTTCTCACTCTGTCCCTCTCAGTGCTGATCCAGTGTGATTCAGCGGTCTGATGTCATCAGAAGTCTGTACTTCCTCTCAGGGCAACTGATCGATCTGTGGCATGAGACGAGATCCTCGACTCCTTCCGATAACATACTAACTACATCACTGCACGCAGTATGTCACCTCATGTGAGTATTTTATGTTTCTTATTAAATAGTATTCTATTCAAATAGAAATGATAAAACTTTCAGATTTTCTGGAGAAAATGTTTAACATACCGGAAACTGGAAAGAGCGAGAAAAATAGCCCTGAGCGTTCCAAGCGAACACAAAATTGCTTCAACAACCTATTTTAGTTCGATTTGTCATTTATGAGTAAAACACAATATTCCAGAAGATCAAGACTTGAGGATAGAGGAGAAGGAAAGATATTTCAACATATGTTAAAGGCTGACTGAATCATATAAATAATCAGATAAACTAAAACTCTGGACGTACCAAACAGACGTCGATGAAACAGGAATTTTCCGGCGATCAGGCCCATAATGATGGCGAGAATCCACATCAGGACTTTGAGGACGTTCAATCCTCCTCCAGGATATTTATTCACCACGAAAGAAAAGCAGTTTCCCACCACGATCATGTGCGCTTCAGTCTGGCTGTGAGACACGGGGTCTTCTGCAAAGATCAGGAAGTTGAAGAAGGTGACCAGGTAAGCCACGATCAGACGAGACCACGGGTGCTGGAAATAATAGCGGAACCGGGCGTCGATTTCCAGACGTCTGAGGAACCCCAGACACCGACCACCTGAAAGACATACAGTGATATTAATATCAGATGAAAAATATGTGAACCTGCCTGTTAAACAGTAAACAAAAGTTTATTCATGATTAATTATTTTCTACATAAAATCATCCTATATAATGAATACATTCTGTAAAAGTATAACCTTGATATATTTAATACTGAGTAAAGGCCATGTCAAAGACTGAAATCATAGTGAAATGAATGCTTGAAATCAAACTTTAATGCCCGTTATCTCATAATTAGATTATAGGACATTAGCCTGGATATCACAGACATGGTCACTTTATTCATTTATTCTAATAAAAATCCAACCGCTTATTAACTATGAAAATATAAATCTGTATACTCAACATCTTTAATAAGACGACTTATATTGCATTATACATTTGTTTCTGAGTATGCGCAATCCCTGGGATCGAACCCATGACCTTGGCATTGCTAGCGCTCTAACCACTGAGCTACAGGAAAGCTATGAAGCGTCAAAACACAATTCAGTTTGGTTCACTTTCGTTTCAACCCATGTTTGGGATAAATATGATTATTTTCTGTTTATTCAAACCAAAGGTTGGGTTTTTTATATTTTACCCAACCATGGGTTGAATCAACCCAGCAAAGTAAAAGATTCTTGTCTAGATTTAAAGGAACTCATATTTATAGACGGGATGTTGTTTATGAGTTTAAATCCCAAGTGCATCTGGTCAGAGAGACACACAGCGTCACACGAAGCTTCTAATGTTCACACTGGTGGTCAAAAATATCTGCTGTGATACTGAAATAACCTGCTGCTCAGAAACCACATGCTGCTGCTGCGTCCCCGTGTGTGTGTGTGCGTGTGTGTGTGCGTGCGTGCGTGCGTGTGTGTGTATAACACCTGAAGTCACCTTCATCCCCAGGACACTTCAACTGTGTTATGATGACATCAGCTTTATCAAGAGACCACACACACACTGTATAATGTCCTCGATTCAATGTAAATATTAACATTGTTTTGGTAAAAAATAAAATTAGAAAACATAAAAAGTCTCAAATAAACACAGCAGAAGTTAATGTGCATGTGCACTTATAGTTTGTATTAACATATAGATATGTTACATTTGCATTATGATGTTTACATTTCTGTATTTGTATGATATACTACAGTATTTACTGTACTAAACTGTACTTCTTAGATACTAATGTATTTTAACCTTATTATAGAAAATACTGTAGGATACTATAGTTTATAGAGTTAATGCTACTATCTAATATCAAAGATATGAATATAACGGATACATTATATGGTAATCCAGGCATCACGGTGTAATATTGTCTTCCCTAATCACATCTATGTCACACGAATAAATAAATGTATATTATATAATTGTATAACACATGAATGCCATAAATGTGCCGAATAAAACACGCATGGCCTGATGAATTTTATCTTCTGTTACTCTTTAAATACCCACTGCAGACATTCATGATAATGAAATAGCGCGCGCGCGTGTATCAATATTAATGCATGTCTTACGCAGGCAGTCGTGCTGTGAATCAGATCCCATCCCGACATCAGCCAGAGTCTGATCCGCGTCCGATTACACAACCAGAAGCGATAACCCTCCGAACATCACACCTGAACAGCTGCTCTCACCAACATGGAGACAGCCGGATCACAACACCCTCTCTCTCTCTCTCTCTCTCTCTCTCTCTCTGTGCGCGTGCGTGCGTGCGTGCGTCCGTCTGTGCGTGCGTCCAAATCAAAGATCAGATCCGATTTCTTAGTTTAGTTGATCTCTTTAGTTGATATATTAACAAAAAATATTGTACGCAAGCACCTGCTGCTCATGTGTCACATTTCTGCTTATTTCCAGATGAGAGGAGAAATGTCTATAGGATGTGATGTTGCTTAAACAAAGAGGTTTAAGCAATAGGATGTCTATAGGATATGTCTATAGGATGTGATGTTGCTTGTAATCCTTAAATCCTGTCAGTTCTAAAAGCTTGGGCTCATGGATGCATTGAAAGAGCAGACAGGACACATGCCATGAGATCATTCAAGCATACAGTACAAAACCATACATAATATATATAGGACCTACTTACATTTGAGGTATATGGTTGCTCACACTATTCAAAGATAATAGAATTTTAATTTTAGAATTAACTTTGTGTTACAATTTCATATACGTTATTTACGAAATACAGCTGGGTATCATTCAAACATGTGAAAATGTATAGAGCAGTTTTTGTATTATTATAAAGACAACTATTATGATATCAGAAAAGAATGAACCTTTATTTGTAGAGAAACTGCACTTGGAAATTTGTAAGAAAAAAGGTAAATAATGTAACAAAAAAGATTAAGTCGCTAAAATGATACATAATGATAAACAAAACAAAATAAAAATTTAACAATCTTACTCGAGTTCTCATATCCGCGCATGCGCAACGGGAGGGTCTGGGCCGAGTGTTGACGCGTCAAAGGCGCGTGACGTCACCGCCGCTCCTCTTCCGTCTTCCGGGTTTGTGAGTCTTCTTCAAACATCATCGGGCGATAGGAGGATAATAATGTCTCATCAGACGGGTATTCAGGGTAAGAACAGAGTTATTTACACCATTTATGAGTGCGGCTGAGGATTATAAACGCCGTCAAACATAGATTCATTCAGAAAACACAAAGATGTGAACAAACCGCGTCTGCTGCATTGATTTAACTCTCATCCTAGACGTCACATTTGAATAAACATCACTTCATGAAAGTAAAAACACAGGTTTTAATCCCATTGTGTTTGGACTGTGATGTTTGTACATGTGTGTGATTCCGCGGGCAACGCCTTCAGCGCGCGCCGCTCGCATCCCGTCCTGTTAAAGTGAGAGCAAGTCCTCCCATTATAATGCATTCATCCATTCACGTATGAATGATCAAACTTATCATGTATCTATTTAAAATATTATATTTATCCTTTTTAATGAAAATGTATAAGGCATGTATTGTGACATACTGTGTTCGTATGTAAGACGCATGCAATATGTGCTGGTGGTGCATATAACGACGAGGTCATTACTTTACTGGGTTTCATCTAAAATCTTCCTGTGTTTTAACATTTTACTCATTCTATGTCTCAGCATCTAATTATATACACTTCCTCTAATATATTTATACACTACATGCACACATTATATGTATGCAATACACTTTCCCCTATATAAAGTTCTTTCACCATATTTGTCAACAACCCTTTTTCTCTGTTTAGTGCTTCTTGTAGTGTAACTAGTGTATATAATCCTACATTTCCGTCTTGTCATGTGTGTACTGGAAAGACAGGATGACTTCTGTTAAATGTGTCACACACCTGTCACGTGTCTTTGTTTCTCTTGGATCTTTTAGCTGCCGAGGAGGTGAAAGAGGTTTTTGCCGGTGCCAGGAACGGTGCTCACAGACTCCTGAAGATCGTCATTGAAAACGGTACGGCTCTTTACAACATACAAACATACATGTGTTCGATGGGACATGTGTGTGATTAGGAATGTTGTCGCTGTGTCAAACTGAATTGTGTTATTGTGTGTTTAGAGGAGCTGGTTTTAGGACTCACCAAACCAGCGTGTCGCAGCTGGGAGGAAGACTACGATACTCTTGTGCTTTCTGTGCTGGATAAAGCGCTGCCGTGTTACATTCTGTTTCGTCTGGACTCCACCAACAGCCTGGGACATGAGTGGCTGTTCATCGCCTGGTCACCTGATCACTCACCTGTAAGACACACACACATCTATTGCACTAACGTTTGTTGTTCTTGGTTTTCTTGTCTGTTTTGTTTGCTAAAACTACAATGTTTTTAACTTAAAGGTTATCAAATTGAGAGCTTGTTGGCTGCATATGGCTCATGAGGTGCTGTGTAGTCAGAGCTGAACATTCTTACATTCTGATGCATGTCGCAACATGTCATGTAGCTGTGTTGATGTGATACACACTGATCTGGAGTCAGTCACAGACTTATATTCTCAGTTCTTGTTGAAACAGTGGCTTCTGCTAATGCTGTTAGTATAGAGATGTGTAGTGCAGAACGTCTGGGTTAAAGACATATGAACTGACATCAGATGTTGGTTGTATGTTGTTTTATGTTTCTCAGGAACATGAATCTGTGGCGCGGTCGACGGGCCGTGAGGTGTGTTCGTGCGTCAGTTGATGTTGCTATTAAAATCTGCTGTTTGATTTCTTCAACAGGTGCGGCAGAAGATGCTTTACGCAGCCACCAGAGCCACGCTGAAGAAAGAGTTCGGTCTGGGACACATTAAGGACGAGATGTTCGGCACGTCTAAGGTTTGACAGCAGTGAAGAATAAATCTGTGTCCCAATGTGAAAACATGGCTTGTGTCAGACGTTTAGTTTTCTGTGTGGTAGGATGACGTTTCTCTCGGCGGTTATAAGAGACACGTGATGTCTCAGTCGGCACCTGTGCCGCTCACTGCAGCCGAGGAAGAGCTGAGACAGATCAAACTCAATGAGGTAACACACGTACACACACGTCTGTCTCAGTGAAGAAACATCATAGACTTCTGTGGTTCTTATATAAAGCTAGGGACTAAACTTACCCAAATGACAAACTACAAATAAAACCAAATAACCATGTTAACCGTAGTTCTCTGACACTGTTTATTAAAGCAGTTTTTTAGTATTCCAGTGTGTCTTTAATGTCATCACGTGTGAAGTCTTAAATTCACAACCATATAAGGCTATGCCACGCTCCATCCCTAAAACTGACCAATCAGAGAGGGAGACAGTGCAAACAGGAAGTAGAGCTTTCATTTGTACAGAGAACCCATTATAGCACTGAATAGTGAAATAGTTCAGAATAGAGATAGAACACTAAAGATCGTCTCTGTTTAGGCAATGAGATTTTGGCAGTATGATAACCTTAAGCCAAAATGTCCCGGTATGACAGTATTGCAATTCCAGCTTTAAAATGTGTAAATAAAATATCGAACACAGCATTTAAGCAACACAAAGAAAACTTTTGGAAAGCATGGCATCTTTTTCTAGTCATTTTTAAATGCATTTCTAGGAATTAAACTTGCATGCATGCATATAAATAAAATAGCACAGAACCTGATGGATTCCTGCACTTTCCATCTTTGATGAGACATAAAACAGCTCATTCCTTTGAAACGGTGTCACAGAAAACTTCAGTGGTTTTAACCCGCGGTATACCTTGACCCCGGCGTTCGGCCCAGTTCTATCTCTGTTTTTGATGTCAGTTGTCTGTCTGTTTCCCTTCTTCTGCAGGTGAATACTGATATTCACGTGAACACTACTAAGCAAACTCTTCAGGGTGTAGCGTTCCCTCTGGACGGAGAGGCTGTGAAAGCGCTTCAGAACTTCAGAGATAAGAAACTTAACTACGTTCAGCTGGTGAGACTTCCCACAATTCACAGGTGCTGATCTAGGGTTATCATGTACAACTAAACTGTTTCTGTTTTGATTTTTTTAAGAATATTAACTTTGAGAAGGAGTTGATAATGCTGTTCAACACGGACGCCACCGAAGTAAAAGAATTACCCAAGAGAATTCCCAAAGACGCGGCGCGGTATCACTTCTTCCGCTTCAAGCACTCGCACGAGGGCGACTACCTGGAATCTATAGGTACAGACCACACCGTTTCTATGGTTACTTACACATTATTTGTACCATATTTACTTTCCTCATATGCCTTCCCGCTCGGTGGGAATGTTCATTCGTGCATGTTATCCCAAAGAAAACGAGTCTCCTTTTCCCTTTCGGCTGATGTCATCGATCAAATCAATGTGAATTGAATATCCTGTTTCACTCTGAATCGATGCGATTTGTGTTTGTCTGGACTCTTCCAGTGTTTATTTACTCCATGCCGGGATACAGCTGTGGGATCAGAGAGCGGATGCTGTACTCCAGCTGTAAGAATCCTCTGCTTGAGATGGTGGAGAACAAACTCCAGATGGAGGTGGAGAAGAAGGTCTGTTTGTTTGACGTGTCACACGGTTAATGTGATAAAGATACAGCAATGACATTCAGGATTTTATAGCTGATGAAATGGCACGTTTTTTCCGCCGCAGATTGAAATCGATAACGGTGAGGAGCTCACAGCTGATTTTCTATACGACGAGGTTCATCCCAAACAACACGCCCACAAGCAGGCGTTCGCCAAACCCCGCGGGCCGCCCGGCAGGAGAGGAGAACGCAGGATCACGAAACGACCGGGCGAGGGAGACGACGCCGACGATTAAACTAACATCTGCAACAAACAAACAGATGACGGAAGCCACGTCTGTGCCACACAAAGCTGTCGACCTTTTATCTTCACAATCTCCAGAAAGCGACACAGACGTCTTCATGAACTATGCACAACCGTTTGGACTTCTGTGGTCTGATGGCTGGTGTTTGGACTGACGTGCTGAAATACTGCATGTGTTGTGTGTCTGTAAAATCAAACTCTGCTGAAGGTCAAAATTCATTCAAATATATTTAATCAGAGCAAGAATAAGTTTTCAAACAATTGACAGCAATCTGACTAACATTTATAACAAATAAATCTTGAGCGCAATGGTGATAAATCGATGACTTTAAACTGTGCCAAATTCACATCAGGTGATCGAGTCGTAGTTCCTGCTGAAACATGAACGGCCTCATTCCACACGCTTGCGTCTTTCGTTATATTGTTTTATTTTTCTATTTTAACCACAGCTAACATCTGATGAATCTGACCTCACAGAGATTGTTTTAGGTCACAATTGTTTTGTTATTTTAACACTGTACCTTTTTATAACATGAATGATATTCCCATGTTTTTGATACGATCATGTTCGGTTCTGAGAACGTCACGAGATGCTCATTTTTCTATGCAATTGTTACACATCTCTCGTCTTGTTTAATTCTGCGTCTTTATTAAAAGTTTCCCATCACTGGACAGAATTCCATTACGATCGAGACGAAGGGAATTTTGTGATGAATTTGACTAAGTATCTGGAAAGGAAAGAGATAAATATACCTGTTAGTAAATCCTCTGACGTTTTAAAGACAGAATTGATTTAGATTATTTTTCTGCTGGGGTCAAAACAAACAGGTCATGATCCACTGAAGGTTATAATCCACTGTTTAACATCTGTACTGTGATCATTTAATATGTAGCCTGTATGTGATCAATCCTGTCTACACAAGTCACTGAACTGTTTTTAATAAAAATATTTAAAACGTTGAATACATGGTTTTGTGTTATAAAACACTGATGAGTAACAGGACAGGCACGGTAAACATCTTTAAAATAAACAACGATTTATTTACCATGTCATCATGAGCTTTAGGAATGTTTATTACAAAGACCTTCCAGCGCAGACAGAACCTTACCGAGAGAAATGAACAAATGATTTATATATTGTAACAGATAGTAAAATGAGCTATAAAATAATAGATGACGTACTGTATGAAACACACACACACACCTCTGTGATCGGTGGTCTTTTATTCTTCTTCTCACACAGACACCGAGATGCTACTTCATACATCTTCTCCACCTCCTGCATCCTCCAGCCCTTCATCTTCTGATCAATGAAGTCCTCCAGACACACCTCCTCCTCATCGATCTCATCCTTCATCTCCATCTGAAACACACACAGACGTGGAAAATGTGAAGGTGCAGTTCTCTTAAAACGTACTTCTTCACCCTCATGTCATGACGCGAAACACAAAATGAATATAAAAGTTTTTTATTTTGGAGCCTGACAGACATGTTCTCTATATTATGAGCGTGTGGATCTGGAATAACATGACAGGAGAAAATAATGACATCTTCATGTTTAGGTGACGTTTTCTTCATCCTCTCTACTAACCAGTAGTTTGGGATCACGGCTTTCATCAACCGGAGGAAGTCCAGACAGTATTTCCAGCAACACCTGCAAAAAACAAGTTGTTGCTAAAACTAACAGCATATCATTTGATCAATTGTATCAAAATACAATTTGACAGCTCGTGTTGTGAACATGAATCATCTATAATGAAATCATACCACGCCAAAGCTGAAGATGTCTGATTTGGCCGTGATCTCTCCCCTCAGAGCCTCCGGCGCCATGTAAGCCGTAGTACCCACAATCCTCTCCGTCATCACCGTCAAGCACGAGCGTTTGCCTGAAGCTCGCGTCAAACCAAAATCTGAGATCTTGGGAACGAAGCCGTGGTCCAGTAAGATGTTTCCACTGTCAGATGGAATAACGTTGGTATTAACGTCACTCTTTTGAATCTCTTCGAGTCGTGCGATGTGCATTTGACAGACCTCTTTACATCACGATGGATGTGATTATTGCAGTGCAGATACTCCAGACCTCTGGCTGTTCCTGTGCCGATGGAACATCTCATCTGCCATAAGAGAGAAGAACTCCCGTCCTGCAGGAGACATTGAACAGAGCTTTGAGATGCTGACATTTCATTCAAAGAGTTTATTTGATCATTTCTTACCAGACATGCCAGTCGATCCAGCAGAGACCCGTTGGGCATGAACGCATAAACCAAACACAGATGCTGCCCGTCGCTGGAATACCCCACCATCTCCACCAGATTCTCATGCTTCAGACTGGAAAAGAAAAGATATAGTGGTCAAAACATGTGAATGATGCTAGGAAAAAGAGTAAAACATCATTTTTACTTCTTAAGTGTTTGGATCTCTTGATTAAACTGATTCCTCAGATCCTCAGGAGAGCTGTCATCCATCTAAAACAGCAAACAAACACCTCAAATACGATATTGCAGAAGAAAACGAACATCACCACCACACACTAATACTGTTGATGTGCGTTACGTTCTACTCACAGGGTTGAGTTTTTTGACGGCCACCTGCGTGTTACCCATGAGTCCTCTGAACACCACACCAAAGCCGCCGGCTCCCAGTCGACACCCCCCCTCAGCCACCGGACACTCATCCCAGTTTCCTGTGATGACCGTCAGCTCGCCGTGAGTGAACCTGTAGAATCCTGCGCGGGAGAAACAAAACCATGACTCTCCGTCAGTGTCTTCGGGATGTCTTCAGGATGCCGTAATCTTCCGACCTTCACTGCTGCTCCACGTGTTGAGACTCTCCGAGGTCTCCTCTGGTCCGGTGGAGCTGTCTGGCTCCATCACAGGTTTCGTCACCGCCACAGACGGAGCGATCGCAGCATCTGTTGAGCACAATGTCAGAAGAAGAAATGTTTCACACCTGTCATAGCGACGATCGTGATGTTCTGCAAGTACCTTCATCGATCTGACGGATGTTATAATCTGGCAGGACGACGCTGACGGCCGCAAACAGCTTGTGTTTGATCAGAATCTCCAGCAGATCTCCAACGGTACAGTTTGTGGTCCCCCAGTCAGACAGCATCTCTATAGTGGGACTTTTACCCTGGAGCACAACAGCATCAAACCTCCTGAAATCAGACAAACAAACCATTAAAACTCCTGTCTACTTATTTAAGTTGAATAATAGACTTCTGACGTGTACCTGACGTGTAACTGCGTGTATCGGGGTTCTCCGGTGGGTTTGTTGATGTCCATCATCACAGTTCTCCACGTGCCCTGCGGGTCCAGCAGGTCGGACAGTTTCCTCAGTGTCGAGAACCGGAGTGTCCGGACCGGCGTCTCGGCCGTGACGTCACACATACCGATCCGTTAAAGAAAATATAACGCGTTGTATGAATCCTGCTGAGAGATTTTTCTTTTCCGATATTGAGAAACTTCCTTGATTTGTTATCATTTCCCTTTTCTTACAACATCCGCTTTGAACGGAAACTTCGTGAAACTACAACAGGTTCGGCATATGCGTCACGGGCTTCAGAAACACGCTTTCGTGCATACAAACGCGTTTATATCACAGTATAAATAACAGAGTTTAAAGAGCTGTGAGACGGGTACTTCTTGTTTTTCCTCCAGAGGCGTAAACAGACGCTTTTAACGGTGAGAGAGATTTCTTTTATTTCTCTCATTTAATCATCACAGTTACCGATTAAATATGTTAAGTACATTGTATGTTCTTCTTGTTGTCTTTTATAGCGGTTGAATGGGCATTTCTGCCATCTACTGAGCGCTCCGGGGTTGAGGAAAAGAAACAATACTTCTGCATTTATTATATTCAACATTCAAATCTGTTTGTGGTTCATGCGTATGATGCATTCAATTATTATTGATGATTTAATGTATTACAATTGTCGTTCTGGTGATGCTAGTACCACATTAACAGCGTTTCATTGCGGTAAAAATAATTGCAGTATTATGGTATTTTGCTGAATCTATGGTTACCATGGTAATTTTTCCGACTGTCCTTTAAAACGCAGCGGAAATAAGGATGGGCGTGCCTGCGGTCACGAGCCCTCGAATCCCGCTCACCCATTGGTTTGTTTGACGTGACGTCACGAATTCTTGTTTCTCTTTTAAAAGACGGGCGGGAAGCGGGAACATTATTTCTTTATTTCGGCGTGTTGTCAGACGCATCGGTGCTATAAACTCACATACTCCAGCAGCTATGGTGAGAACAAAAGCTGATAGCGTTCCCGGCAGCTACAGGAAAGGTAAGAAATATGAAAGAAATGAAAAGAAACATGCATTGTGTGATACTGCAGCTTCGAGTAACGATAGTATTATCAGTGCACGTAACGCTGACGTTTCACTTGTGTTTAAATCTTCATAAATGCAGAGATCGCTGTGAATATTTTCTCTTTAACATGTGTGTTGTTTGTGAGATTAGCAGATGTGTCAAGCCTTCATATCACTGAATACTTCATCTCCCGCCATTTGTGATACGCTTTAAAACTAACTTTTACTCATGAAATCAATCTTACAGTAACGTCATTTACGTAAGCGGTGATGTTTTTCACAGACTTACGAATATTGCGTAAATAAACTGCTTTTAAGTTATAACAGTCCATCAAACAACTTAACTAAACTGTTAACTAATCAATGCATTGTTAAACTGGTTTCATTTTTTCAGGGTCAATAGTCTTGTATCGTTTAAGTAAATTAAGTTAAATAGCTTTTGTTTATTCCTTTCATAAATCTACAAATTGGCGCCACTTCACGCAGATCGCTTCACGTCATCTGTGTATCACTGAGACCCGGTGACGCGCTTCTGACGTCGGATGATTTCAACGCTTTGTGTTTTTGTCTCGCACACGATTGAATTTTAAATTGTTTTTCGTGTGTTTTTGTGTAGCTGTTGCCGCGTCTGCTCCCCGGAAGTCACTCGGCGCGTCGGGTTCCACGAACTCGCAGAGCAGCGGCGCGCAGTCGGGCACGCCTGGTAAGGGGGAGCGCGCTCGCTCAACATTGATGCATGCAGATAACATGAAGTGTAGTTTAAGGTGAGCTGTGTTTTGTTCAGCCAAGAGTAAGTACGCTGGAGGAAACCCTGTGTGCCCACGCCCCACCCCGACCTGGCAGAAAGGCATTGGAGATTTCTTCGGGGGTCCCAGCAGAAAACCAGAGAAAGAGAATCTTCATCCGACATCTGAGGATGAGGAGGAGGCCGGAGGCAGCGGCGTCAGCAAAGCACCCAGGAAGTGAGTATCTGTACATGACATCTGCTGGAGGGTTTGTGATGTCCTGCTTGAAGGATTGTTGATGCATCTTGAGTTTATTTTGAAGTCATCTGATGGTTCGTGTGGTTGTTTTGTGTTTCAGGTCACGACCGATCATCGATGATGAGGATGATGATTAATGACTTTCATAATGAATTTGACTTTGTTTGTTTATTGACATGATTTTAATGTAAATCTTCTGTAAATACTTTTTTTTGGGATGTTTTGTTTCATTTTGTACAGACATTTAATAAAAAAAAAATTCTTAAGATCCTGATGTTCTGACGGATGAATTTATTTGTTAATGGTTGTAAATGCTGTCTTATTCATTAGTAAGGTTTATGAACTAGGTTTGGGTAACCAAATCCTTTAAATCAACAGTTTATCTATTCATGATCTTCTAAACCTATTCGATATTCTGTGAATAAGACATGTTTGTGCTACCAGTTGCCAATGTCAGCTTCTGCATTCTACAAGACAATCATGTGTCTTAGACCTAAAATCTAGCTCTTTATTTTCTAGATTTTTGTTTATCAAATGAATTGGGATAAATGGTTTTTCTAGCCATTTGGTTACTTTTGTAAAGCTTGGAAGTCTGCATACTAATGCTTTCATCTTAAGGAACATCAGCCTGTCTTCTGTCCTTAATTTGCTCGGGTCTGAATAATACATAATCTCAAAATTATAGCATCTAAGCTGATAAGAGATCCATTAGAAAAAAGGTTTTGCTTTTGCTTAATCACCATTTCAAGAGATTGAAAAGCAACTTTTTGACTTCAGAATATGCCCTGCTAGGTATTTTGTTACATTTATAAAGCGAGATCTTCCATGATCACAAGATTCATGACTGTTTCATGAAGTTGATGAAACGAGAGGTAAAGTTGAGTCTCGTCAGCATCACAATGGTAGGAGAAACCGTGTGCTTGTATGATGGAACCCAGTGATGTGGTGTAGCCTATATGTACATGGATACAGATCCCTGCTATACAGGCATGTATTTCCTTTCATGCTTATTCCCCCTAGTAAAGTTTAATTTAATCCTAACTTTCCTTATTCTATTTTGCTATACTTGTATTAACTATTTTAGTGTCATACAAATACTTTCACATTCGCAAACATGCTCGTTTTATTAAACGAGCAGCTGCAGTTGCATTCCGCCACCGCTAAGTGTCAGTAAGCGCGCGTAGTGGCGTCTCTCTGACGCTTCTTGTTCCGGTGTCCCTTTTCCGCCGCTCTCTTCTACTCTCCGGATCCATCATGGTGGGTGTTTAACTGTTTGACTCTCATTCAAATCCGCCGTAATCCTTCTTCTAAACCCATCGATTCACGCAAAAAGAGACACGAGTGCGATAAACAGTCTGTGTCGAGTGTGTGTTTGTGCGTATGACGCGACATATGAGCGATAAAAGCGCACGAAACGCGTCTTATCACAATAACGGAGATCGCGCGCGCGATTTATGCGTTTCTCTTATTTTACTTAAGCGATTTATCTAAACGAATGAATTGAGATCACCTGTACGTCAGGTTAGGGTTCGTTAGTACACTAGAAACGTTAGTACACAACACAGGGCAGATAGGAGTATGTGGGGCAAATGCAGGAGCTTCTGAGATCCCACAATGCACTAGCACAGACACTACGTCCCTAAGTAACAGATTATTGTGTAAATGTATTTGTAGGTCAGTATAGTAACCCTGTAGAATATCTAGTGTGGTTAACCCGTCCACTCCTGAAGTTGACTTTGATTTGTTTTGCAGGGACGAGTTAGGACCAAGACGGTGAAGAAAGCCGCACGGGTGATTATTGAGAAGTACTACACCCGCCTGGGCAATGACTTCCACACCAACAAGCGTGTGTGCGAGGAGATCGCCATCATTCCCGGCAAGAAGCTTCGCAACAAGATCGCTGGGTGAGTTTGATGCTGACTGTCGCTTTCTTGACACGTGTCGAAACATTTTTTCTGTTTGATGACACGGATTGTGTGTTTGGTGCAGGTATGTGACCCATCTGATGAAGCGCATCCAGAGAGGTCCGGTCAGGGGCATCTCCATCAAACTGCAGGAGGAGGAGAGAGAACGTAGGGATAACTACGTCCCTGAGGTGCGCTTGACTTTTCCCTGTGTGGTGTTCCGGCTTTTTGTTTGACTTCCTGTTGGACCAGCTGGGATTATTACAACTGAAGTGCTTTTGATTCGAGAAAGATCACATATGATGAGGTCCAGATGCTTGTGTTGTGTTTTTTCACGGTCCTGTTTCGAAAGTGACTTTGGTGTGACTGGTCTCCAGGTCATTGATAATACAGGAAGAAAAAAGTGAAAGTCTTTCCCGTGTTTGCTGGGCGCTCCGTTCCTGACAAACCCTAAATCTTTCACACAATATTATATTGAAATTATCAATAGTCATTTTAGTTTTGATGTTTAATAAGGTGACTATTTAAAAGGTCGAAGAGGTTCACAGTTTAGTTTTCGATGTTAGAAAGAATGTATTTCCTGTCATTTAAAATCTTTCCGTCTTTATCCGCTGCTTGATTGTGAGATCTTCACTCAGAACCGTTTCAGCATTAGTTTGTTTAAGTCTATAAACACATCATGTGTACTGATGTTGTGCTTTACATCACAGATACGTGACCTCGAATCAAAAGCACTTCAGCTTAATCCTGCTAGTAAACTATCGGTACTGTTTAGCGTGTTGACAATGTTTTATGTAAGTCGCTTTGGATAAATGTATATGTAAATATGTATGTAAATGATCTGTTTCACAACTGTAAGGTCATAGTGATGATTTGTAAATTGAAAAGTTCGGTGCGATTTCTTAGGAAATTTCAGTTTCATTCAAATGTCATTTCATTGAAAACTCACATTATGTAAAATAACCTGGAATTGTAGGTTTCAGACAGGAAGTTTTTACTGCGAGCTGATTCTGATGTGTTTGTAATGTTCATGTGTTGTGCAGGTTTCTGCTCTGGATCAGGAAATCATCGAGGTGGACACAGACACCAAGGAAATGCTCAAGCTTCTGGTAAGAATGATATGTTTCTTCACGGTCCTGTATCGAAAGTGACTTTGGTGTGACCGGTCTCCAGGTTATTGATAATGCAGGAAGAGAAAAGTGAAAGTCTTTCCCGTGTTTGCTGGAATCTCCGTTCCTGACAAACCCTAAATCTTTCACACAATGCATTCAAATCTGGTCATGAAGTGGAATGTGTTTTATAATATTTATTTATATCTGAGTGAATATTTCAGTGTTTTGTTGTTTTTATTCATGACTTCTCTTGTCTTTAATAGGATTTTGGCAACCTGTCCAACCTTCAGGTGACTCAACCTCCTGTCGGCATGAACTTCAAGACCCCACGTGGAGTCTGAACATTTGTAATATATCTCTTAATAAAACCTGGGGGAAAACAAGCAGTTGTGAAGTCTTTATTTCTCAGCAATGTGTGTCTTTCAGTACTATGACATGTGTCTCCAGAGCTCTGAGAAACCCTGAGCATTTCACAAATGTAGGATTTCTCAGATTTGTTAAGTTACTTGTTGTAAATATTTCAAATAATTTCAGTGATTGTTTAATCTATCACTGTTTATGTGCTGTACAGTGGTTTAAATCGTGGTACGGCAGTGTGATCACCTTGATCTCCTATTTAGGACAGTGGTTTTCAAACATCTTTGGTGTGAGCCCACTTTAATAACTAAATTAAATTTATGATACGACAAGCACTCAAAATTTCAGTATAAAACTCTTACGCAATGTTGGGACAGTTATTTTGGATGGTAGTCTTATTTTTAATACACATAATTTAATAAATATTTTTTAATAAAATTGGGTCCTCTGTGTTAAGAAACTAAAATGTATGCTTGTAGAAATGTCTCATCACAAAATCAAAGAACACATTACAGAGATAATATTGTCCCAATACCACCTCAAACTTTTTATATATCTTTCATTATATTCTTACACAGGACAGATTTAACAGTAAGTTTATACAGCCACTAAAATTATTAGATGAGATTATTAGATTCAACTTTATTGTCATTACACATGTACAAGTACAAGACAACGAAATGCAGTTTAGGTCTAACCAGAAGTGCAATAAGCAAGTGCAGGATATACAGTTGTGCATAAATCCAGAATAAAGCAAAAATTATGAAGAATTTACAAGTGGGAATGTACTATGAACATTATATACAGATGGTTATTTACTAAAAACAGAAATTTACTGATAGAAATGTACAATAAAGAGTGCAAATGAGTATAAAGTGTGCAGAAATTATGGACAGCAGCTATTAAGTTATTGCAGTATTTAGTACATAGTCCAGTAGTGCAAGTAAACATGTAGTACATGTGTAGACAGTCCAGTCGTGTGCTTGACAGGCCTGTAGTGCAATAAACAAAACAATATAGCAGCATAAGTTAGAGTATTAAGAGACGTATTTAAAGCATCATTTCAGTTTTTTGGAATTGACTTTTTATAGGTTTGTGTTTAGGTAAAATGATTGTTCTTGTTTCATTCTGTAAACTATTAACACTATTTCTATCAAATTTAAAATACAAATATTTTTCTATTTGCAAACAATGAGAACTGGAGGTGAAAATAACAGAAAAGAGATGCTCTGTGTTTTAAAAATAAGTTCATATTCACTTAAGCAATACGATATTATACGATAAGTCATATTCGTACATGTATTTAGGAAAAGTTACACAAAAAAAATGTCATGCTGTCAGTCTTTCTCAATGCTGTTGGATGACTTTGTCACTCCTGAGGTTTGATTTTGTTGAAATTCAACAAACATTTACATTTACATTTACATTTATTCATTTGGCAGACGCTTTTATCCAAAGCGACTTACAATTGAGGAAAACAGCAAGCGATTCGTCTAAGTAACAAACACATGGACTGAAATGAAAAGTTGGAGCGGTCTCTGCATTTATTTTGGTGGCTGTATCTGTTTATCTCTGATGAATGTAGACTGAACCTGGAGGTCATAATCTCATGATGATGAATGAAAGCCACACCCTGATGATAATGAATATAAATGAAGCTCAGCTGAGTGCTTTGCATTGGTGTTCAAGGTAAGATGGCTTCTTCACAACAAACCCAACCTATGCAGAACTTGTTTTGGAATATGTTTTGTTAGTTTAATGATGACATTTTCCTTTTAAATTTCAAGGTGTGAAGACTCAAGTTTCTTTTGTTAACCTGGATATTTGAGCACAATGGTAAGATGAGTTCTTAAAGTTCTAGATCTCTTTATTTCTACATCTGAGGTGACGGGACCGTGTTCTCATTTTATCCAGAGGGAGTGTATCTCTGTACACATTGGTCAAGCGGGTGTTCAGATCGGTAACTCCTGCTGGGAGTTGTACTGTTTGGAACACGGCATCAATACTGATGGAACCGTGACCGGTGAAGGCAACTCGCTGGCAGATTCTTCTTTCGGCACTTTCTTCAGTGAAACCGGTGCCGGGAAGTACGTTCCTCGAGCCGTGTTTGTTGATCTTGAGCCGACGGTTGTTGGTAAGACTCTGTCTAGATTTTCCACTTGTCCTGCTTCAAATTGTGTTTATTCGATTCAATGTTCATTTGTAGATGAGATCCGTACTGGACCCTATCGACAGCTTTATCACCCTGAGCAGCTTATCACCGGTAAAGAGGATGCCGCTAATAATTATGCCCGTGGCCATTATACCATCGGCAAAGAGATTATAGACCCTGTGCTTGACCGCATGCGGAAAATGGTGAGGAAATCCTTTCAATAGTGTTCCTTGCCATGTTTTTACAATGCGTATCTGTTTTTAGGCGGATCAGTGCACGGGTCTGCAGGGATTTCTGATCTTCCACAGTTTTGGTGGAGGAACGGGCTCCGGCTTCACATCTCTGCTGATGGAGCGACTGTCTGTAGACTACGGTAAAAAGTCCAAGTTGGAGTTCTCCGTGTACCCTGCCCCGCAGGTCAGCACCGCTGTGGTGGAGCCCTACAACTCCATCCTCACCACGCACACCACCCTCGAGCACTCCGATTGCTCCTTCATGGTGGACAATGAAGCCATCTTTGACATCTGCAAGCGGAACCTCGATATCGACCGTCCCTCTTACAGCAACCTGAACCGGCTCATCGCTCAGATCGTGTCCTCCATTACGGCGTCCCTGAGGTTCGACGGAGCTCTCAATGTGGACCTCACCGAGTTCCAGACCAACCTGGTCCCGTATCCTCGCATCCACTTCCCGCTGGTCACCTACTCTCCTATCATCTCTGCGGAGAAGGCGTACCACGAGCAGCTCTCCGTGCCGGAGATCACCAACGCCTGCTTCGAGCCTGCCAACCAGATGGTGAAATGTGACCCTCGCCGGGGCAAATACATGGCCTGCTGTTTGCTTTACCGCGGCGACGTCGTCCCGAAAGACGTTAACACGGCCATCGCCAGCATCAAGACCCGCCGCTCCATCCAGTTTGTGGACTGGTGTCCCACAGGATTCAAGGTCGGCATCAATTACCAGCCGCCCACCGTCGTCCCTGGAGGAGATCTGGCCAAGGTTCAGAGAGCCGTCTGCATGCTGAGCAACACCACGGCCATCGCTGAAGCGTGGAGCCGCCTGGACCACAAGTTTGACCTGATGTATGCCAAGAGGGCTTTTGTGCACTGGTATGTGGGTGAAGGGATGGAGGAAGGCGAGTTCTCGGAGGCTCGTGAGGACATGGCTGCTCTGGAGAAGGATTATGAGGAGGTTGGTGCCGATTCCGTGGAAGATGGTGGCGAGGATGAAGAGTATTGAATGTTTATATTTATAAAATTCACTTGTGCCTTAATAAATTGAAAGCAAGCATAACATTTTGAGCCTTTGTGTTGCTTTACAAACTATAAATGGGCACTCATGTGTCCCAAAATTCATTCAACCTTTTTATTTAAATAAGACTTTTTAAAGATAGGGCTACAGGATGGTTTACTAGAAGTAAAGCTTTCCAAATTCAAAAGCCATTTGCTAAACTAAAGCTTTAATGTTT
This sequence comes from Oreonectes daqikongensis, assembly GCA_026939265.1. Classification (NCBI taxonomy): domain Eukaryota; kingdom Metazoa; phylum Chordata; class Actinopteri; order Cypriniformes; family Nemacheilidae; genus Oreonectes; species Oreonectes daqikongensis. The sequence continues at coordinate 35,952 of JAOTQM010000675.1, forward strand.
TGATTGACTTCCATTACAATGCCGTTCTGACCCGTAAACTGTCATTATTTTGTGTCGTGAACCAACTCCAATTGGATTTAATGGCGTTTGTTCTGATTCACCAGATAACATCCCACAATAGGATACAACACTTTACCATTAGACACTTTATAGTTTCCATTAAAACTGATGATCAATGAACCATTAAATCCAGCATCCAATTTTTTTGTGTGCGTTCCAAATTTAAACTGCAGGTAGGTGGTTTTGGATAAATAAAACTTAAGTTGTTTTGTGTGTGTGTGTGTGTATAGATAGATTTTGTATTTATCTGTAATTTGATATATTTTTTGATTATGTTATTCTATGTTATCTGTATGCACAGGGTCTGAGAGTAATGCAATTTCAATCCTCCATTTGTATGTACTGTACATGTGGCAGAATTGACAAAGCTGACTTTGATAAACACTTAAATACATCTAACACATTTCGATTAAACCCAAAAAATTGTTTATGCAAAAATGTTCTCCATGGGCAAAAGAACATGGTTAAGTCATATTGTCATTATAAGTTTTGTATTCATAAATGTGGTCTGAAAGGATAACTAATATTGCTTACATTTATTTTTAACACAAGGCCTTGCAGATCGTAAAGATAAGCATAAACGATACAAACAAATTTGGCTGCGCAGATATGACGTCAAAGTAACGCGAGAACTACTCAGTCTGCGCAGAACACACCTGATAGATGTTTGCTGGTCAAGCGTGAGTGATCCGTTCATCATTTAAAAACAACTGCATTATTTACATTTTCTGACACAGAGCAGATTTGTTTCGACACTACAAGTGAGTTTTTAAAGCCGTGACATGACACATTTAAAGTGTTTGTTGTGTCTGTGACTCAGCAGTGATGTGTGTTGTGATGATGTCATCGCGATATTTGTGTGGTAAAAATATCGTGTCAGCCCTAATACAAATGTGGATGAAGTTTGGCCAGAAGGTGGAGATATTCGCTTTGCTTTATAGCATGAGCTAATATTGCACAAAAGATTAAAACAGCAAAAAAGCACATTGATTAAATTAAAGTCTCCGGTTAAATCTGTGTGTGTAACTCAATCGCAAGCTCTGTTGAACCCGAGCCAAAGCTTTCCTTCACATTAGATCCATTAGATCTCAGTGTTGTTCATCCCACTGCGGGCAGGAAAAACAAGTCGTCTTCTGTTCTTTGGTTCATCTTCTTATCTTGAAGCATGTTTTGTTGTTTGGAGCTCTTGAGCTGAGCTGAAGGTTCTTGATGTAACATCACTGGTTGTTCAGATCACTGGGTTTTGCTTAAGCACAAGCTCATGTGGATATTTTTCTAAAGAACTAAGGAAACTTTAATATGTGGGGATTGTGCACCCACATATGAAAACTCTGTCATCATTTACTCACACTTAAGTTCCAAACCTGTATTCATTTCTTTGTTCTGCTAAACAAAGGAAGATATTTGGAAGAATGTCAGTAACCTAACAGATTTCATCCCCCATTTAGTGCCATTATAGTACGAAAAAAATACTACGAGAGATGATGGGTGTTGAGATCTGTTTGGTTACTGACATTCTTCCAAATATCTTCCTTTGTGTTTAGCAGAACAAAGAAATTTATACAGGTTTGATGACAGAATTTGTATTTTCGGGTGGACTGTTCCCTTAAGGGATCTCATCTCTAAACACCCCTGGAACTTTGTATTGCAGAATGTCTCATGTTATCATCTACTTGTGTTGTTTTACATTTCTATGTCACTTTAGTTAAAATTGTTGTTTGAGAAAAATGTAAATATGTCTCAAATTTTGCTTGGATTTGCCAAAATTACACCTAATTCTTAGATCTTGGAGCTATCCGTGTTTATTTTAAAGTTTGCACTTTTCTCAAATGGATCAATTTTTATTTTTCCCAAAGAAGTTTAGGAAAATAACATCTTTTGAGAGATGCTGAGCTTCACTTTTGTTTTGTTATCTAATTCATGTCTGGAGGAAGCTTTGTGAGACGTCTTTTTTGCGAGACGTCTCCGTTAACGTTTATTCAGTGACAGGGATCTATTTTTAGTAATCTTACATGTTTAGATCTTAATGTCTTTCTCAAAGTAAACATAAAATAGGAAACGTGTTATTTCATCTCATTGCTTTTTGCTATCTGAGATCTCATTTTTGTGTTTTCTTTTTCCCACAGGAAGATTTTTAAGTGTCCAGATACGTCTTGAAGGAAACCGTATCTGCTCCTCATGCAGTTGGATGGAATTTTTTGGGGATCTGTTTGGCTTTTAAAGCAGGACAGTCCGTCTCCACGGCAACCAGGCATCCAATCACTCGGCCAGCTGCAGATTAGTTCAGCAGTGGGGGGTTTGGAGGTGGAGAAAGACTCCGATGGGAAGATGAGGGGCGGGTGGGGGGCAGGAAGGCAGAAACGCTGGAGAAAGATAAAGTTCCCTGCAGCTGGATTCCCAGTCTGACCGAGCGAGCGTTCCCAAGCTCACGGACGGTTTGGAATAAACGACGGCCGGCTCGCAGATAAAACAGGATTTCATCGCTAAAGGAGAGTTTGGAAGGAGGACAAAAGAGGAAAAGAGTAAAGAAGGAATAACTGCTCGGATCATGGGAGTAGATGCCGTCTTTCCTGAGCTCGGATTTCACAAAATGAGAAACCACTGCAGTTTTGCAGAGCTCGAGCGACAGAGCGAGGTGTGTGTGTGTTTACCCACAAATTTAAACTTTCAAAGTAGGAAAAGTATAAAACAATCTCTGTGTTTTATTTGTTCACAGAAGTGAAGCAATGTGAGTGTGTTCATTGATGGTGTAAATGAATAAGTGATTTTAACTTTATGTCTTTAAACATCTAAACTGAGAGACAGATGTGTCTGAATGGGTAGATAAAGATAACACACTATATTTACACTATTTAAAGTTCTCTGTCATTATTTATTCATCCAAATTTGTATGTGAGTGTTTCTTCAGTGGAACACAACAGAAGATATTTTGAGAAATGTCTCATTGGTTCATACAATGGAAGTCAATGGGGTTCAGTGTTGTTTGATTATCAACATTCTTCAAAATATCTTCTGTTGTGTTCTGAAGAAGAAAGAAACATGACGTTAAAGTTTTATTTCATTAAAGCAAGTATTTTTAGAAGAGAACATATTCTGTAGTGGGAGATTCCTGATTCTGGTGTCTAATACAGCGACTCGTCCTCATGCTTGTAAGTTTTTCAACAAGTGACAAAAATCCCACGGGTTTTCCCAACATGACACATAAAACTTCCAAGTTTTTGGTTGAGATTGTAGAATGAAAGCAGGCACAGTGCTATCAGCAGATCCAAACCTGTAACACAGCTGAGATTTTTCTGTAAGCAAATTTGATATGAACCTCATTCATAGCAGACGTCATCCATGTATGTTACATGAGCAGTGTTAATGTTGATGTAAAGTTTGTAAAGCCATTTTAACGTAAAGTCTGAATCATGTTCATCATATTCTGTGTGGTCCGGGGTTGTCGGTTCTCTATTATTGTCTGAACTGTGTTGTATAGCAGCAAGGGTTTCTGGGTAAAAGCCTGTTTGATATTGTTGTTTATGTTTCTCTGTGACTAATGGCTTTACTCTAAATAACTGGAACAAACAGTCACGAGTTCAGAGGATGAGCTGACACAGAAAGACACAAGACGATGGGTTGCTAAAGGTTTCTGGGTCACGTTCTGCGTCACTTACTGTATTTACTGTAAATGAAAAACGTAAAGGATTTGCTTCTACGTGGGATTTTTTATTATTATTTTGTTTGTCAAAGGAAAACTTTTATACTTGTGGTTAAAATGTAAGTGATAATATGCATCATGTTTGGCTCGTATAGTGTGACATCTGTCTCATCATACATATGTAAATGTATTTTTCTTTAGTCCGCGTGTCTCTGACGGTACGACTTTAAACCACCTGCTGGGTTTCCTCTCTGACATTCCCATCCCGAGCTCAGTGCTCCGCCGGGGCAGGGTCTCCGCGGCAACGGCTGCAGAATGTGCCCTGCGGTGCGTGCGAGGGAATTCTGGTGGCTCGGGGTTCTGTGAGCTCCGGGGCTTTGTGTGGAAGAGAACAGACCACAGATGCTGCGATGACTAACCCCCTCTTCTTCTTTTTCAACTCTCTGAGTTTCCAGCCCCCACTGCTTACATACTCGAGCCTGCAAGCTGTCGTCTTGATCCCGTCCCGGTCAGGGTTCAGTGGAGATTGTAGTCCTGTTCCGTCTCAAACTGATAGAGAGAAGAATAGAGAGAGCAAATGTGAAGGTGACCGACAGAAACGTTCGAGTCTTGCTGTTTAGTTTATTCTGATCAAGATCTGCACATTTACAACGGATCCGATCATTTGACTGGCATGTAAAATCCAAATGAAATTTTTCATGAAACATCAAGAACATGAAAGTTGCGTTGTAATCGTTGCTTTGTTATTTGTAAGCTAAACTGTACGTCGAATTTAGTTTAATAGCCTCAAACAAAACTCTTTGTGTGTCTTAGAGATGTGATGCTAGTTACATGTCAAACATTTCCAAATTCACCAACTGGTCCTCACATGGAGCAGGACACAATTCTGAAATAATTTTACAGACGTTTTCATCGCTTCAGGTCTGGTCTGCGGATTGGAACGTGGTCTGAATGTCAAGAAAGACAATGACAGTAAATGAAGAACACAGGAAGGAAGTAAATGTGGAATGTGGGTGAGGCAGAGTGAGACAATCCGTTCTTCATCTTATTCTCCTAACGTGGGTGGCTTGAAATCCTTCTCACCTTCTTACAAAACTGTACTGCCTTCTTTCTTTCTCTGTTTTGCACGCATCAAATCTGCAACCAATTACAGCTGGAATCAGCCGGCTATCCGTGATGTGTTTCCCGAAGAACCCGTGTCAACGTTCCTCAGTGCGTTGAACTTCGTCGAGATCCGGTTTGGTTTTTAAAGCAGTCGGTGATGTTTGTAAAAGTGATGCTGCAGAGATTCAAATGCTTACTGGAGTCAAAGCTGTGGAGGAAAACTGGCATCAGTGGTTTGGACCAACTTGCAGAACATTTTATAAAATGTGCAAAACTTGATTTTCCAGCCCCGGGGACAATCCTACCAGAAATCCATGGAAATATCTGTGCCGTAATGCATTCAACCTTGTGTTTGCAGAGGAACGTGTAGCTTCCTTGTTTCCCGTAGCTTTTGGAGCTCTTGTGTTTCATGAAGAGAAAACCACCGAATTTCCAACGATTTTTCTTGTTTATGGGCTTCTGTTTTTTTCTGCTTGTTGTAACCCATAAAACTTGTAACCCGTAACTTTTTCAAAGTTAGATTGAGGTTATTGTTATAACATTTTATTCTCTTCCAGATCTGTGCATATCTTGAAAATGCAGAATAGAAAAGATACCTGTGATAACAGTGTGAACCAGTGGTTTGGTGATGACCGTTTTCTGGATCTGATGTGGATAAAGATGATGGTCCGGGTATCCTGATGTGGTCCTCGTGTTCACGTTCAAGCGCTGAACTTGTTGACTTTTTGTTTCTCCTCACTTGCTCTGACTCGACGCCAGATCTCCAGTTACACTTCCTGTTTTCCCTCACGCTTCTGCGGTTCTGCCCCATCATTCCCACCAGCCCCGTGCGCAGATTCCTACAATTCCCTGCGCTATTCCCATTGGAATGCAGCATGGCAAGAGCTTGGGAAAGTTCTCCTCCGGAGTCATCGATAGAGCGACTCTTCTTTCTTCTCATCTCTTGTATCTTTCTCTTTGTTTTAAACAGCTTACTTTCAAAACCAACATTTCTGGAGTGAATAACATTAACATTAAGAATCGGAAGAAATGCTTGCGTTGGTTTTATTGTTGAGATCACAATCTGATGGAATCTTATTATGAAGCTTTATGAGCTTTGTTTTCCTTTTCCCTTTGACAGCAGTGAGATTAAATAGAGTACAAATGGATCTCCTGATGTTCTCCTGATCTTGTATTTGTCTCTTATAGAGTCACATGATATCCCAACTAGGGCTGTCACGATTTTCACGGCACGGTTATCGTGGCCAAAATTTGCGCTGCCACTTTTATTGCTGTATTTCTTGCGTTTTTTTACACATAAATGATGGCATCAGTGAATACATATTTTATTTTGTTTATTTTGTGTTTTGTCTGTTATTTGGTCAACAAATCACACTCATAATACAAGTGTATGGCCAGAGAGATTGTAACCACTGTTACTCTTAAAGCAACAATATGAATAGATGCTGAATAGTTTACGATGTGTAAAATTGCAAAATTATGTGTAAAATTAACGCAATATTGATAATCTTTTAATATCAAAGTTATTGGTATATTCTGACACCCCTAATCTCAACAATGTCTCAGATGATTTGATAATATAACAAAATATTCATTGATTAAGATAAAGATTTAAGACATTGTTTTATCTATTGAGAAATATTTGAGTTCATGTTGAGAGTTGGTTGAGTTTTGGTGTCTTTGCAAGTCTCAGGACTCTTTCAAACTTCTCTGAAACTTTATAGAGACCAATAGGGTCTTTTTTGTCAGGAGAACCATCTGAGAAGCCAAAGACCTAAACAAAACTTGATTTAATTATTGATCTTTGATGTTGGAAACAATAGATCAAAATGTAAAAGATCTCAAGCTTTGGCTTTAATTTCGTTTGTTAAACTTTGTCATCATGGCAAACCTGAGCACACCGTGAGACATGGTTGAGATTTCCTGTGGATACGAGATCACTGAGATTATTTTTCACATCCGGTGTGTGACTGACTGTCCACACTGTCGTCTCTTAGCTTACGCTTTTGTCAACACGAAAAAAACAATTTGTTGTCCTTGTTTTCTCTCTCGGGGTTCTCGAGGTCTAAAGTCCCGAGCGGTTGCTCATGTGGTTTTGTCTCCAGACCATAATGACAACTTCCACTTATTCTCTGTGCTCAGACGACCCGAGCAAATTACACCGACCGTTCTCATCATCCTCCATTTCCACGATCGACATCAACAATGAGTTATTTTAATGTTATTGTAACGTTTTACGATCTAGACGCCGCGACTATAGGACGAGAGCTGAGACCGAAACGCAGACCATTCACAGTGGGATTATATTTAGACGACAGCGATGGAGAGGCAAAAACAGAGGAATGAATTGTTTACTGTATCCGCTCTTATTCTGTGGTTCACTCTGAATTCTTCCTGTCTGAAGTTCAACAATGGCAGAACGGTGAATGTAAAGTCTCAGTTTGTATGTTTGTGTTCAGGAAGACAATGATATGGTAGGTAGGTTATGATGGGTGTTTGATAAATACTTGCTTGTTGGTTTAAGTCCATGCTTCTTATATTCTGCTATAGTGTTCTTTCACACTTTTCATCTACAAGGTCAAAAAAATTGTGTTTGCTGAAGTAAAAAATGGAGCAGCACATATGTGCCATCATGTGTTTGTAAATGTGTATGTGAGTTGGAACACAACAGAAGATATGTTGAGAAATGTCTCAGTGGTTCATACAATGGAAGTCGTGTTCTGAAGAAGAAAGAAACTCATACAGGTTTAAAATAAATTAAGTGTCCCTTTAAATCCATTCCACATGAACTTCTCAAAGTTGTTGCAGAAAATATGAATAAAGTCCACTGGTTTTGTTTGCTCGTGTATGATTGGTTCTAGATTCTGTGTGTGTGCGTGTTGTGATGTCATGTGTTAGTGAAGCCCTGTGGGCCGCAGCGAAGTGAAGGTTTGATGAGAAGCAGCTGTGAGGAGGAGGATCTTCTCAACATCTCGCTCGCCAGCGTTCATACAGTCACACATCAAAACTTTGTTGCATTGTCTTGCGTTAGGCTAGATTACTTTTAGATATCGAAGCCACTTAATTGAATTAAATATATTTTTAGTTGATGTTGAAATGACACTGTTTGTCAGTTTAATAATGCTATGATGCTTTGCTGTTGCATTGCATAAAAAATTGCAAAAAAAATTCAACGATTGGATTGGACCTTAAAGCATTTTTGAATCTCATGAATTTATAACTATTATATGAAGTGACATGTTCTATCGAGCAAAATAACAACACAATTTTAATTTAAGTTTAATAGCTGAATATACTTCTGACTCCGACAGAAATGCATTCTTATCTCTAGCCGGGGTGTAATATATTTCTGACTTGATTGTAGTGAAAGAGACCTACACGGGGTGTGAGATTGTGGATTGTTCTGTCTGTGACCTGTGATGTCATACAGGAAAACCGCAGCTTTGACTTGGCCTTTGTGCGTCTGACCCTGTGTTTGCACGTGTGTGTTCATGAATACGTGCTGCACGTCCCGTGTGAAAGCCTTCTACAGTCCGGCCCCGCAGCAGGCATTGATAGAAAACTTTAGTTAAAGTCTGCGAGATCTCGACTGTGTCTCCCACTGTGCTCACATTTGCAGTCATTTCTCATCAAATTCTTCTGCAATTAAATTATTTGTGTCCATTTATTTTAATTTGGTCAGCGGTAACTGGATTTCCCAACTAGTTTGAGTCAATTCTTCAGTTCATAACAATGAACTTCCTGTGAACCAATCAGCTGATGGGCATCAGGTCAGGGGGCGGGGCAGGTGCCTCGGGTCATGTGGAGTCTTTTTATTGGCCGGAACAGATGGCTCACTCTCGCCGTGTCATCTGGGAAGTCGCCTTATCTCACAGGGGTCACGTTTAACAATAGTAAATGGAACAAAGCCGTGGAAACGCTGAAAAAAGTCAGACCCTAAAGTGAAGGTTATAAACACGGCTGTTTTCTAATTTACTGTTTTACAAGTGATGGATTTCCTGTCTGACACGGAACGATTGAAATACATTTTAACCTCACGAGTAGGGGTGTAACTATACGCTCAGCTCACGATTCAATACACGATACTGGGTTTACGATTACGATATCATCATGATATTTAGGGGACACTTAACACTTTTACCAAAACATTAACAATTTTTTGTAATTTTGAATTGACAACATTCAAGGTTAAATTCAACCATCTTTAAGTAAACATAATAGATCTGTCACAGAATATATGAAGAGTCCATTTGTAAAATTTTGTTTTCATGTTTTTATTGTCTACATTTATATTGTTACACGCCTACTTGCAAGGAAGTCGAGCAAGTAAACTCAATGCCATTAATGAATCTAAATCGTGTGGTTTATAAAGGAAATGTGTGGTATTACTTTTGTAAGCAGTAAGACGTTTGCCTGACACTTACCGTTCACCGCTTACATGTTCTTCATGTAGGAATCTGTTTTGAAGTGAAGATGTGCCGTTAACAGTCTGTGAATCAAAGCTCAGTTACGTTCGTCCCAAACAACTTCTGAATTATATTTTTTCCATCAAAGTATTTATTTATTCTTGGACAGCTACTCTATATTTAGCATTACTGTATACTCTGCATTCTTAAACTAAAACCTTTGACTCGCTTCTCTCTCTCTTTTCATGTCAGCTTCAGAGAGTAAGGGGGAGCTTGATATTGCTTCATAAACTTATACACCCCCCACACTCGCACACAGCTGAAAACCATTAAAGACTTCAGGTTAACCGAGAGAGAAGAAAATGAGAGAATGGTTGAGGTTGAGATGGATAGATAAAGAAAGAGAGAGAGAGAGATGAATAGGTGGATGGATTGATTAAAAAAATGGTTGCATTACATCAATATTTTGTTATAATATCTGTAAAATGATGTCAGATGGAGCATTTTCAGAAGTGTACACACAAAAATAACACTCACTTCACCAAAGAGTACAAGCTGGACGTATCAGAAAAGAAGAATTTAGCGCGCGTTACGTCATCTGAGTCGGTTTTTACGGCCGTCTCCAGTGGTGAGGGAATGCTGGGAATGTGGTTTATCACCGAGCTTTTGCACATGTGGCGCTCGCAGAACGTGGAAACAGATGGGCCGGTTTGTGCCGTAAGCCTCTCATGGACACCGTCATACTTCCGCTTGGCAAAACACAACGCATACACACACGCACACACATGACAATCCTCGCTGAATGTGCTGTCTAATTCATACCACCTGTACCCAAGGTCGGGATTCCTGGAAAACATACCCGACTGCTCAGCAGGCTCTTTATAGGCTAACTGATAATGATAGACTCCTTAAAACACCGATCAGAAAGAAGTGAGGGGTCAGAGGTCACGCTGGAGTCGAGAATGCTTGTTTTTTATTTAAGCTGAACTGGGAATTTAGCCAAAGGGTTTTTATCTTCTGCTCTGTCTCTTTTAAACTTTTGAAGTAAACGTTACAGCAGTTAGTCATTATAATACATGTGTGTGTGTGATAGATTGTGTATTTATGAATGCATTATTTCATGTTAGCGTGTGTGTTTTTTGTGTGCAGAATGCCGTCTGCTAGCACCATGACAGGCGGTAGAGCTCTGCTGCTCTGTACGAACACAGAGGACTGCATCTACCAATCAGCAAACGGGTACGTACGCCTCATATTTATATACACACATTAACAAAGTATATTAACAAATATATAGATATATTATAATATACATTATATAAATATACATAGACGTTTCCTTAGCGGCTATTTCTACACTTTTAAAATGATTGTTTGTGTTATGCTATTTAACACATTTTGTGTTCAATTTGTGTGAAATGAAAGGGACCGATCTAAAAATGGACAAACCTAAGAGGTTGGGTTAAATGAACCCAAAGAATGTTTATATTTGACCAAACAATGGATTAACACAACACAGCATTCGGGTTAAAACAACCCAGCATAGTTTAATTCATAATGGTTGGGTTTGTCCATTTTTGACCCAACAATGGGTTTAATTAACCCAACATTTGTCCTTAACTAAACACAAAATATGGTGTTTTAACACAACTGTTTTTAGAGTTTATGAGCTACTACATGCAAGTCGTCCGCCATATTGGAACAGTCAGAGTTGATCTGTGAACACAAACATTACAATTGTAAAACAATACAACAAGACAGTGTTAATAAAATGACCAGTGTTAATTCTGTTATATTGAGATAGCATATAATAAGCAGCTCCTCATTGAGTTTTTTTCTCTGTGACTGAAACGTTGACCGTTCCATAATGATGGACATGTTGACATGTCTGGAGATCTTGAATGTTGCATCACGTATACACCTGTAGTCACTCATTGTCTAGTTATTCAAGAACAGCTCATGTCTACTTGAATAGGAAAATCTCTAAAACATCTGGCTAAACTTACATTTAAATACCATATGTCACATTTCCAGTAAAATCTGACAGCTATTGTGTTATAAACCTTATTGCTTTGGCTTGTCTTAGACTTCAGAATCTAGAGCAAAAAGACAAGGCCAATGCCTTTCTTACAGAAGCCATTTAATTTTTCCGCATCTTCTACTCCTCAAACTGTCTGCGAGTAATCTCTGATACACTTTATAAACATCTCCAGGTGGGCTGTCCAGGGTGATTTCAGGACAAGCTTAACTGAGTTTTTCTTCTAATCTAAATCTAATTAAAACCTTTGTTTCTGCCAACCCACAGTGGTTTGAAATGGCACGGTGTGTTAGTAGAAACTTGGAGTGTGAGCACATGTTAATAAAGTCTTTCTGCTCGATGTTATTGATGCTGGAGAAGATCTCAAAAGTCAGATTCTGAGAAAATGTGAAGAAACTATCTCTTTAAGCTGATTGATTTAGCATATTTTATTGTCCATATAGTGTCTTGTATATTTCTAGGTTGTTGTTTTCATTTTCCTCTAACTTCTTGTCTCTTCTTGTTCTCTTTCACTCACTTCTTTTCTTTGGGCTTGTGGAGTTTGACCTAGTTTTTTTGTCTTGGCTGCCTCAGGCTTTGTGAAATGAGATCTGTTAGCCAGAAAGAAAAAAACATGCTAAAAAAGTTGTTGAAGGTTTATTTAAAGTTTCACATACATTACATATATAAGTCACCTTATTGGAGGTATGTTTGAACACATGGAAAGTCGCTGGGTTTCCTCTATTTGCTTGTTTGTTGGTGTGATGTTATTGGATGGAATCCAAAATTGTGTTTATTGACAGTGAAAGAGATGGAGGAGAAAGATGCACGTCTGTTCGTTGAACTTTGGCATGTTTGTGAAAGCTCATTCAGTTTCATTTTTACACGTTCATAACCTTCCATCCGGTGCTCTGTGCAACACTTTCACTTTTGTGTTTTTCTGTTCCTAAAAGAAATAACACACATTGCCCGAAAGTCCATCTGCATCTCATTTATACTTTAAAATGTTGTATTTCAAAACTTATTTTCATTTGACTCGCAGTTACAAGTCTAGACAAATGTTTTACAACACAATAATACCAAAGTGGAAACTCTGTTGACTCTGTACACTTTTGTATTTCATTTTGAGGTTGCGAAACTAGTTATTCTCAATATTTCCATGAAAAAAGTTTTTGAAATATTTCAAGTCTTTAACATATTTCTCATGATGTTTCCAGTCTCCGGTGCTGCGGGTTGAAGCTCGATCAGGCCCAATCCGTGGTGCTTCAAAGGCCAGACCTGTGTGGGGTCAGGGACAGTCTCGCATCTCTGAGAAACCTCAGCCAAAGCCCAGGACATCCCATCATGCTCACTCACAAAGGGGCCTCTAATCCTCGACCCGTCGGGAACGGCCTGACGGACTGCACCAGGTCTCCAAGAACTCCTAAAAGTGCCGCCAGCATTCGGGACAAGATATCCCAATGGGAAGGTAAAACAGAGACCATTGTGTCAAACCCACAAATGACAGAACTGAAGGACGCTGAAGGTGTGAAGAAGAAGGTACAGCCGGAGGTACAACGGAAAGACAGTAAAAGAGTTTTTAACTGGGAGAGACAGAACTCGGGGAAAGAAAATGGCAGCAGGTTTGGAGAATCCCAGCACACTTTCGATGGACCTAAAGAGTTGATTTTGGATAATGTCCTGCTGGGAAAAGTGACTGAACCTGCTCAGGATAAGAAGTCCGTATTGACACACATTAAAAAACTTGAGCAAGCGATGAAGGAGACTCCCTCGAAATCTTCCTTGGTTATGCCGGGGAATTATTTCTGCCCTAGCTTCAAGGAGGGGCAAGAGGAAGCGGAGAGGAGAGCGACGGAACCAATCTTCGGCACTCTGGATGTATCGAGGCCCGGCAGCCGTCGAGGTCGTGACCCGGAAAACGTCTACAGTGAACCTGGAGCTCCTTCAATTAACCCTCTACCCAAACCTCAAAGAACCTTCCAGCATCACACACAAACATTCAGTCCTGCAGCCAAGCCAAGGACCATCAAGGGTCGAAGGAATCTTCCCCCATTACCCTCCATTCCTCCTCCACCCCTTCCATCCTGTCCTCCACCGCCGGGAGTCTGTCGAAGGCCATCAGGACGAACTCGAGATAGTAACAACCGGTAAGAAGACTTATATTTGGTCTTTGGTCACATGACATCTGACAGATTCTGGTTTGTATGTGTAACTAATTTGTTTTATTTGTACACAGACAATGGAAGATCTATTAATAGAATCTGTTATCTTTAGTAATTTTTGTTTTATTATAGCCAATGATGGTTAAATAATCAGGAAGAAGCACTTTTTGTGTCCTTTTTCTAAAGTTTGCAAGAAGTCTTTAAGAGATCTTAATATCTTTTGGATTCTGGTTTGTAATAAACTTTTTTCGTGGTATCTTCAATTATAAAACCCCATATGGCAGATGGAGATATGATGGTCTCAATTTTGTATCCATGTGCGAATTGTAGGGTACCATTGTCAATGATGGAAAACCAAATGTGGGCATCTCCTTTTAAAGCAAGTCATGACTATTTTTGCTTTTTCTCTTCTCTTGTTAGTTAAAAAGATTTTCTTTTGTCTAATTTCGGATAGAACATTTGCAAAAATATAGTAGAAAAAAGACATAATGGCCTCCAGCATCCACTTCTGTGTTTTTTTCCACACTTTTTGTCGTCATTTTGATCATTTGCATTTAGCGTGTCTTGTGAGACATAAAGCAAGAGTGACTTATAAGTGTCGTGTTTGGCACATAAAAACAATAATTGAAGTTCAACGATATTCTGTCATTTTATATCTTCAATTCTTCTAGCCCTGCTTGTGACCTCTCAGGCCGATTCACAAACTCCATGTACACAATATCATGTTATTCCATCAGACCCACAGGTTCTTCAATTTCCTCTTGGTCTTTCTCTTAATTTCATGTTTTGTTTGTATTTGTTGAATCTTCAGGAAGTCTTACGAGTTTGAAGATCTTCTACAGTTGTACGAGCTCTCAAAGCTAGGCCTCACACGCACTTTATCAGAAGAGAACGTCTACGAGGATATCTTAGGTAACACAACTCACAACACCATATTTTCATAAAGGTAAAGAAACACTGAATGTTTAGGGAATTATCCATCTGAAGGAGGAATTAAAAAGATGTCCGGAGCTTTAAAGTTTAATAAGGATGAAAACATCACAAACATGTTTGCTCTCTCTCTCACCGGTGGCCCGCTGTGTTTGGGTTACCCCACATTACACAGCTCTTAAATTCAGTCTGCTCCATGACCGTCATTAAAAACTTATTGGGTTTGGATGTCATTTGCTTTTATTTGTGTTATGGGGTTATACTACACTGCAGCTTTTAAAGTCAAGTATGCATGATTGTCTTTGCATAAACCCCCCAAAAGGTTTGTTTTTATCTTGCATAGTTTTGTCTGTGTTTTTTTTAAGAATGGGGAAAGTAAATGTCCATGATGTCATTTGCATTGTTTTCAAAGTCAACAACAAATGTTAATGCAAGTGTTTTCTCTTCTTTTGGATGAGCCTATTTTTTTGTGCATTATTAATGTGTTTAGCTGTGTTGTATTGGCATTTAATCTGAATTGAAATCAATGCACATTCTTTCAATTCTATTGAACTATTGTCCTCTTTGATAATGAGAATGTCTTCAACCATCCAGAAAAACCTTAAAAAATAAATAATCCTCTTATTTCTTTGACATGATTAATGTTGTGTTCAATGATATAATAGCACTTTCCAGCGGTGGAACATTAACCAGAGAAGATACATTTCTCAGTCATGAACTGGCGGTGTGTTTTTATGTGCATAACGTTCGTTCTCTGCCGCTGGAGAACTGGATGTCCCTACATCATAAACTCTCCTCCCACCAGACGCATCTGCTGGATGAATCGACGTGACATAAAAAACAACAGACGTTTCTCTGCGTCTTCTCGTTCTCTGAACGCCGCTGGGGACGCCACACGCGTGACCGAAGCTTGCGTGGATTCTCTGGCAAACGTTCAAACATCTGGAGAGGAAACAAAACCAACACATGACGTCGCTTGAAACACAAAGCGCTTCGCAGCAAAATCATTCAGTGTTGGCAGGCGGAATAGGCTCAAAAATGAACTTGACAACTGTTTGATCAGTGAAATCTAAACTGTTTGTTTTACTCATTATTTTTGTATACATTGTTTTTAAAGACCCTCCATCGAAAGAGAACCCGTATGAAGACATAGAAGTAGAAAGTCGAGGGAGTAAATATCCTGATCCTTCAGCCCCGTCCTCTTCTGTTCTTGACACCCCGTCTAAGGTATTAAATACTGAAATGAATTGACATCATCAGTGTCAGTATATATAGAAATGGTTCCAGTCACTTCTCATCATGTTATTCCAAATGTCATTTTCTCAATGGAACAGAAAGTTTGCCTCTGCCATAGATTTAAAGTTGACTGTGTTTAATTCAATAATATATTTATTTCGTAACAAAGAAAAAAGTCGATGAAGATCTATGACAGATGTTCCTAAAGAAAGTCACATTTATGTACTAAATAATAAATAAAGTATGAATTACATTTTCTGAATGACAGCTCTCGTCCAAGCCCGGTTTCTTCAGACAGAACTCTGAGCGACGGAGCTTCAAACTGCTGGAACTGCGGAAGACCGGCAGAGACGGAGGAGTGGCGTCTCCATCACGGGTCAGCCCTCCATCAACACCCAGCAGCCCTGATGACACCCCGTGCCTGTCGGGTGACCCCTATAACCGCAGACGCAGAAAGATTCCAAAGGTAAAACTAATAAAATATCATAATAAACACAAAGTAAATAAAAAATTTACTGAAAAACTATATTTTACTTTCAAATGTAAAATATCAAACGCAAATAGTTTTTGAATCATCGTAATTATCGTCACATGACAGCAAAGTGTGCGAGATAAAACATGTTTGCTATTATGATAATGAAATATATTTTACTTTCATCTTTTGTGAGTTATAAATAAAAATTGTTAAAACAATTTGAGATGTAATGTGCGTTTAATTTGAATATCTTGTCGTACTGCTTTGTTTAAACCTCTCACATGTTGAAAAACAATAAGGCCGTAATCCTGAATGTATCAGTGATTTATGTGTTGAGTGTTCATCCACTGCTAATAAAAACACAAAAATATGAGACAGACGAATGATACACCTCACAATCATCTGAAAAATGAAGGGAAAAGTCATTTCCTTCTGTGGAGATGTTGGAACGGCACCGTGTGATAAAAGCTGCGGTGATGATGACAGTTTTTTATTCCGACAGATGGTGCAGAAGATCAACGGCGTCTTTGAAGCCCGCCGGGGGAAGAAGAGAATGAAACGGGTTTCGCAGTCCACAGAGTCCAGTTCAGGACGAGGTGACAAACTTTACGCTTTAGCTCAGTTTACACCTAATGTACTCAATTCAAGCAATGATGTGTATCATAATGTATCATTAATCAAAAATATCATAAAGACTATTGACCAATCAGCATCCAGGAACCGAACTCTCCATTTTTTGTTTAATTTTAAGATGTATTTATTTATGGTACTTAAAGTATTTAAAACTACATTTTAAAGTGATATGTATCTGTTATAAAAGACTCGCAGTCTATTCGGTGCATGCAGTGCATTGTGGGATATCCTGTGCCCCCGCCACATGTGTGTCCACTTAACTTTATGGACATGTTTACAGTTTCGGGTCAGTTGCGTTTGACCCATTTTTTCAGGGATGATCGAATAATGTTACTTGTGTCGTGTGCATCCAGTTCCAAAAAAATAACCCTCACGCTACTTCTCGATGATGTCTCATCGCTTGCTCTTCTTTGGCACAGTGACGGACGAGAACAGCGAGTCTGAAAGTGACACGGAGGAGAAACAAAAGGGTAAGAACACAATTACTCTTGAGGGAATAATCCAAAGGAAAATATTAGTGCTCAGGTGTTTCTCTTTCAGAGCTCAGGAGATTTGATGGCGTTCTTCATTTAAGTATCAACCTAGTCTCAGATGTTTCTCTTAAAAAAACAAATGAGACTGTCATTCTTGAAATACATGATGAATGTAGAAAATAATCTGGATTTGATGAGAAATGTTTGAGATTTTACAGACGAGACAAATCTGAGCTCAGTTTGAGATCTCTAAACAATCTCTAATGTGACATTTGTCAGATTTCTGACTCTTGTTTCATGAAAAAAATCTGAGACGCAGATGAGACTTTTCCGTTTGCTCTCCTTTCATTGACGTGTAGGAGAAATAAATGAGGTTTTATTGAGATCTCTTCATACTTGTTTCTCTTCTTTAGCTCACAGTCAGAGGTTAGTGTCGGTTCAGTCTATGTTGAGGCAAACCGGCCGATATCGCACTCTGGAGCGAGACCTGATGGAGCTTCAGGAGAGAAAGTTGTTTGAGTATTTTCTGGTCGTGGCTCTTCATAAGACCAAAGCAGGCGTGCCGTATCTACCTGAAGTCACACAACAGTTTCCTCTCAAGGTAAAATCACAGATCTTAGTGGTTTTTTATCGTGTCTTAATATTAACAGTTTAGTGAAGATCTTCTGGATTCTTGTCGTCTTTAGCTGGAGCGAAGTTTTAAGTTCATGCGGGAGGCTGAAGACCAGCTGAAGGTCATACCGCAGTTCTGTTTTCCCGATGCTAAAGACTGGGCACCTGTAGACAGTTTTCCCAGGTATCACATCCGTTCACCAAAGATCACTAAAGCAACATATCACATTCATTGAAATGTTAGCGGCGTAACGGAGTTGAATCTTTTCTGTTTAGTGAGACCTTCTCATTTGTCTTAACTGGGGAAGACGGAAGTCGGAGGTTCGGCTACTGTCGGCGTTTACTGGTGAGCTTGTCAACCAAATATTAATGAAAACTTTATAGTCAGTTATTTTGTCTTGTGTCAGTGCATTTATAACAGGGTTGACAGGACCTTTAACTTTAAACAGCACCTTAAATCCTGTCTGTGTGCGTGTGTGTTGTAACAGCCCAGTGGTAAAGGAAGACGTCTTCCTGAAGTCTACTGTATAGTGAGCAGACTGGGCTGTTTTGATCTCTTCTCGAAGGTAACTTCTTACACTTCACTTTTATTTACACACTTGAAGCTTAGTGTGCAAATATCCTGTGTGTGTGTGTATTACTCTGTATGTGTGCATAAAACCCTACAACATTATGAAATGTTTGATAACAGATGAAGTAACAGAGTTGATGTTTTCTGCTCTCCCAGTTTCAGTACATGATCACGTATGAAGGACATGTGTGTTTTCTCCGGGTTTAGATTCTGGATGAGGTTGAGAAGAGACGAGCCATCTCTCCAGCTCTAGTACAGCCGTTCATGAGAGGAATCATGGAAGCTCCGTTCCCAGCACCGGGCAAAACTATCAGCATCAAGAACTTTCTGCCGGGCTCAGGAACAGAGGTGACTTTACCAATAACAATTTTCAGATACATGTCACTTTATTCATTTAGTGGTCAGAGTTTTATTTTACACAAAGACTTACACCTGAAGAAACACAGAATGCTTTCATAAATAAATAAATATCAGTTGTTTATAATCTTGAGGACTTTTGAATGTTTAAAGCAAACTACCTCTTAACACCGAACTGCAGAAGTCATTTCTGAAATCACATTTAAATGAATCTTAATTTCTCTCTTTTATGATCTTTAGGTGATTGAGTTATGTCGTCCGTCAGATTCCCGTCTGGAACACGTGGATTTTGAGTGTTTATTTTCTTCTCTCAGTCTGCGTTTGCTTCTGCGAGTGTTTGCGTCTCTTCTGCTGGAGCGGCGGGTCATCTTCACCGCTGACAAACTCAGGTGACACCTCACGACTACACACATGTCTGGTTTAGAATCACAGATCTGATGTGTGTTTGTGAAGTAAGATCCAGGGCAGATGTCAGTAAAGATGGGAGTGTTTGACAGCGCATGAATCAGATATTTCATAAACACACTCACTGACTGAGAAGAGCGCTCCTAAAGAACCGCACACATGCGTTGAAGCGTGAACAGATGTGACACAACTGTTATTTACAGATCTGGAAAAAGCGCTGCTGTGTTTTACAGTCGCCTGTGGAACAAAAGTCAAACCTGACGTTTTTAATCTCTGGAAAAAGCTGTGGAGAGATGAGTCTTCACATAAATGTTTGAGATGCTGTTGAGCAATTCTGCCGTGTCTGTATCTCCTCCCAAAGTGTTTTGACACTAGAAGTGACATCACAGATGATTAAACTACTCTCTTTACCTTCATTATTATTTATTTCTGTTAAATGTAATAAAGTTTTCAGTAGATTTGTTGACTCAGTGAATCACATTTACACTGCAGAAATGTCTGTTAGGTAATAAGAAATAAAAATACTCATCTATAAAACATTTAGTCACAAGGTCTACAAGGTTTGCACTAAACGATTTAAATGTATCATCTGATCATTTTAAATGTATCGTCTGATAAGTCTCTGATCATTTTAAATGTTTAGTCTGATCAGTTTGATAATTTTGAATGTATCGTCTGATAATTTTAAATGTATCGTCTGATCGTTTTAAATGTATCGTCTGATCATTTTAAATGTATCGTCTGATAAGTCTGTTAATTTTAAATGTATCATCTGATCATTTTAAATGTATCATCTGATCATTTTAAATGTTTAGTCTGATCAGTTTGATAATTTTGAATGTATCGTCTGATAATTTTAAATGTTTCGTCTGATCAGTTTGATAATTTTGAATGTATCGTCTGATAATTTTAAATGTATCGTCTGATAAGTCTGATAATTTTAAATGTATCGTCTGATCATTTTAAATGTATCGTCTGATCATTTTAAATGTATCGTCTGATAAGTCTGATAATTTTAAATGTATCGTCTGATCATTTTAAATGTATCTTCTGATAAGTCTGATCATTTTAAATGTATCGTCTGATCATTTTAAGAGTATCATCTGAAAATGCTTCCATTAGCAAACATTAGTAATAAATGATTCCTCTGTACTGCCATCTTCTGGTGGAAATGTGTAAGCACAGAACTGCATTATACTCATGTCTCTCTCTCTGTCTCTCTCTCTCTGTAGCACACTCTCCAAGTGTTGTCATGCGATAGTGGCTTTGCTTTACCCATTCACGTGGCAACACACCTACATCCCTGTTCTTCCACCATCAATGATGGACATCGTCTGTACGCCGACCCCCTTCATCGTCGGGCTGTTGTCAAACTCTCTGTCCCGCCTGAAAGAACTTCCTCTAGAAGAGGTGACACACACCGAGCATCTACACACGACAGAGTATTCTGAGCTGTTTCCCACCATTTCCAGCAATGAATGAATGAGTTTTATTTCATTTAACAAATGAAACAATAAACTCAAATGAACTCAACAAATAAACTCAAATGAACTAAAAAAAATTTATGAACCCTTTGTGTGATGTTTGGGTCAAAAAACTTTATCAAAAGAAAAGAGTTTTTTTTTTACATCAGACATTTATATTTGTTTAAAAAATGTGTCAATGACAAATACAAGTGTTGTATATTCCATGTATACACACATGATGCACACTATGCACTGAGGTAGTAGTAGTATGCTACGAAGTACATGACCAGAGAATACCTATTTCAAACATTTATTATTTCTAATCTGGGAAGGAAATGAAGACAATAAAGTTTAGGAAGTGCTGCTTCATATAAAACACAGAACAGCAGGATCGAGTGCTTCAAGAAAAGATCAGAGGCCGGACACATTTCTAATAATTCACCCTGGGCACTTCCTGTCAGGTGGACGGCCCGCGACCTCTGCACAATAGCTGCTACAGGAGGAAATGACATCACTCTCTCCTCTGTTCTCTTTCAGGTCCTGGTGGTTGACCTCGGCAACAGTCGTTTCCTACGACAGGTATGATACTCGAGCTGGGGGGTTGTAAGCATTTATTATCGAAATAACTCTTCTTCTTTGTTTTTTCTGCATCAGATGGACGATGAAGATTCTATTCTTCCTCATAAACTCCAGGCCGCTCTGGAACACGTTCTAGAACAGAGGAAAGAACTCGCGTGGGATGTGGCAGATCTTCCAAACGGTGAGTTTTTGACTGCTGTCTTTTGTAAATTGCTTACAACAATAGCACGAAAACAATACAACAAACATACAAATGTTGTCAACAGAAGCGTGTTCTCTGAGCACCGTGGTATCGGAAGCGTTTGTGCGGTTCTTCGCGGAGATTGTGGGTCATTATCCTCTCTTCATGGGCGGCAGCGAACGCGATGAAGAATCCTCTGCCTCGTCTTCCTCCTCCCCGACTCCATCGGCGTTCCAGCGCGAGGCGTTCCGCAAGGCCGTGTCTTCCAAGAGCCTGAGAAGATTTCTGGAGGTGTTTATGGAAACACAGATGTTCGCAGGATTTGTGCAGGAGAGAGAGTTTCGGAGGCAGGGCCTGAGAGGTGAGTGACATCACTCGTGCTTTAATAACATTACGTTCATGTCGTTCAATGGGTTTATTAGTCGAGCATTTTGACGGCTTCCTCTCTTTTCAAACAGGTTTATTTGAGATACGAGCGCAGGACTATCTGGACTCTCTACCAGGCAGTGAACACAGAGGCGTCAACAAGTTCCTCAAAGGTTTAGGTAACGCTCATCTCCAGATCTGATGGAGAATCTGTGTATGTTTGGAATGACATCATGATGTTTGTGCAGACATTTTCTGCATATGTGACAGCCTCATGACGGAGATTTTTTTGATGCAATTTCATCTTTTTCTTAACTTATTGTATGACTTGATTGTCTTAACATTCAAAGTCAAAACATTTTAACATAAAATCTGATTAATAGTAAAACATTTAAATATGTATTGTCATATTTTATATTGTATATCTTTTGTCATTTTATTTATGTGTTTCATTTATTTTTGCCTTACTTTGTTTATATTTACTTCCAGTCAATCATTTTTGTGTAACATCCAAAATTTCAGTTTATTTTTAAGGCAACAATTAAGATTTTCATTTAGTTAAAAAAAAAGATATTTAGGTTTATTTTGATTAGATTTAAATGAACAAAAATGTTTTAATAGTAAGTATAATAACCCTGGTGAGCTCATGTGTTGCATACTATTTTAAATGGTCAAGTGATGCATACTATTTAATTGTAGTATGCAGTATTGTAGTATACAGTGTATACTCTGTAGTAAGCTGGTATTCTGTTTCAAGTTCAACGCAGGTTCCATGTATAAAGTTGTTTGAATGAAATTTTGACCTCTTCCTCTCTTGTTTTTTAGGACACAAGATGAAATTCCTGTCCAAAAAGTGAAAAAGTGTGTTTGTTAGATTCACTCACACCAAAAGAGGATCAACATGAAGTGAAAAAACACTACAAAAAGTTCAACCTCACCGAGGATGCGGTCGTGTCCGTTCCAGAGGTGAACTCTTCTGTGTGTATACTTGTTTCTACATTTCAGATGTCATATGAGATAGAGTACAACTTCTTCTGCAGCAGGAGGCTATAAATTATTTTATATTCTTTCTAGAAATATTAAGATTTCCTTTGAAAAAACTGTATGATTCCTTTAAAAGCAAATACAAATTAATGTTGTTAGTTTGTTATAGACTATTTATCAAAGCATATTACAGACTTGAGGTTGTCGACCACTTTGAGTTTCCTAGAAACACGCCACTGTGATTTATTGATGGGAGTTTTGTTCTGGATTAGAAAATGGGAAGATCTGGAATGACTGAACTTCAGGATCTGTTCTAGAATTCATGAGGACAGTATCACAGTGTTAAAAAGATTTAAACCAGAACAAAAGAGAGATTGGAGATGTTGTCTATATTTCATTTCAGGAACACCACTCGAGTCACATTGAACTTAATAAAGACATTTCTATCGGATTTGATCCGACTCTTCAGCGTTTTGTCTGCTCGTTGCTGTAAAAAACAACTCTGTGTACAGAACGCTCGGACGCGGAGTGAAACTGTATTTTATCCGCAGTGTGACTATTTCTGAATGGTGCTTTATTCTGGAATTTTTGCAGGAGATTGTCTTTCATTTACTTCATTTTTCAAAAAATCTCAAATCTGCCTTCTAATGGTTTTATCTATGGCATATGGCACAAAACACACTATATATACATTATTTTAAATATACAATTTTATATTTCAGAAGTCTAAATAGTTGTATTAATAAAGAACTTGACAAGTGTGTTGAGATGCAGTTCTGTTAGTGTCCTGTAGAGGTCTTCAAACCTGCGGAATAAATACAACACAAACCTGCGGAATAAATACAACACAAACCTGCGGAATAAATACAACACAAACCTGCGGAATAAATACAACACAAACCTGTGGAATAAATACAACACAAACCTGTGGAATGGGTTTAATGTTTCATATATACATTGTACGTGAACGTAAGGCACACAATTGCTGTTTGATATGTTAAAGGATATTTTGGCATTGCTTCTGTCTTTTCAATAAAATGCGTGTCTTTTATTACATGTTTTAATGTAGAAATAAATAAACGGTATTACTGTTTATTTAATAACTTCAATAACTTCTTAAAGTTGTTGATATGATAGTAAGGCTTTAATTTGGCGCATTTCATTTGTTTTTTTGTTTGAAGCACATATTGCGTCAAATGAATCTTAAAAGCAGCCAAAATGTGTCAAATTCACAATATAGGCTACATTATAAATGTTCATTCGTAAATTAAATGTAATTGCTAGTAAGTAAAATACAGTAATAATTCTGAGAGTTGACTAGAAAATAACCATGGTTTTGACCATACTACTATAGTTTAATCATGGTATTTGTGGTCAAATGTATTAATACAAATCAATTCGTACTGTAATAAAACCATGGTTTGTTCTTATACGAATGATCTCCGTACGATAGCTCACAAAGCACCTTTACACCTTTAAACATTAAAATCCTGTAGAAATAAGAACAAAATATTGAATTGAAATGATGGATTACAATGTATTTCAGAGGTTTTTCCTAGTGTGTATGTTTTTTTATTAACTTATAATAACACAAACCGTTTACATTGTGAGCTGATCTCAGAATGAATCTCCACGACACTGTTCTGGAATCAGTTGTGTCTGTTATTGTCCATCAGAATCTCTTTCTGGATATGAAGCTTGTTTCCTTTTTCCTCTTCGGACCCCGGACCCTCCCCTCGCACCACCCTCTCTCTCTCTCTCTCTCTCTCTCTCTCTCTCTCTCTCCTTCTCTTCTCGTTATACTGCAGCCAATTCCTGAAATTCCAGCTTTCCCAACACTTCCAGTCACTCAGCAGAGATTTACCCCAAAACACCTTCATTTACCTCAGCGCTCTCCTCTCTTACGGGTAAGTGCTTTACATATTATCATTATTCTCGAGTGTCAGATGAAGTGTAGTGTATAGTGTAGTGTAGTATTGTGTAGTTTAGTGTAGTGTAGTCTGTCCTAAACACAAACTCGTACAGGTATTCAGATCAGTTCAGCACGAGCTCATTTCTGTCATTACACGGAAACATTGTGACGAAATGTGATGTAACAAGGGAATATTTGGAATATTTGGGATTGTTGAAATTTTTCCCCGAATTCCCGCGTTCTTTGTTTTTCCGGAAACTTCTGTGAAAGTTCACGTCATTGACAATAAGCGGGGAAGTGAATTTAATAAATAAACATAAAGTAAAAACTGACGACTTCTTGTTGGATTGTTTGTTTTATTAGCAGCTAAATGTAGCACGTATTCATGTTATTGATAACACTTTACAATAAGGTTCCGTTTGTTCACGTAAACATTAAATAATACTTCTACAGAAGTTAACCTGAACATTTAATACATCATTTCACGAGACATATCTGTTAACAATGTACAAAAAGACTAAGAGAAACATCAATGAAGAATATTTGTACTAAAATGAAAATCTTAATAAATGTAAATATTTATTTATCGTTTCTAATTTGTAATGTAATATTTATTTATTTAATATCTGCCACATGCGTAAATGTAAATGTGTTAGCTAATGTATTAACTAATGTTAGTTTGTTGAACCTTACTGTCAGGTTTTACCCTATTATTTTTGTAACTTTAATAGTTCAAATGATTCCTTTGGATATCCTTTATAAACAATTTTGAAAATCTTTTTACTTAACAGTATTTTAAAGGTATTATTTATATTTGTGTTTATTTCTCAGTGTTTCTGAAGTGATTGTCTGAGAGAATGTTTAGGAGATTGTTGAACTAGAAGAACCATTTTTAGTGTCTCCAGATCCATTTTCACTACAAACAATCTTTTGTGAAACAGAAATCTTGCAGATGTTAAAGGATCGAGTCTGTGTCCACAACAGGTGGAATGAAGCCGGTGCACATGTGTTCAGGTCTGTCTGCTGGACTAAGGATTTATTCCACATGGTTCTGTGAAGAAAATGCTTATAAAACACACTAAAGCTGGGAAGCACATTCACTTCAAGATATATTACGTTGTGTTAGAATCGGTGTCTGTGCCTGTGGTTAGTTACGGTAGAGACATTTGCTGTCAGTTCAATTTTATTTCATTTTTTTTAAAGTATGTTTATGCCAGTGACAGGTAGGAAAGTGCAAGTTTGTCATATAACATCCAACGCAATCTCACGGCGAAATCGTAAGTATTTTAAGAGGTGGCTAATTCTGGCTAATTCGTATGAATTCGTAGGATATCAGTCGTATTTGATGTCGCGCCAGTGACGTTAGGTGTAGGGGCGCGGTTAGGGGCGGGCCTTTAGCATTGCTTAATCGTACGTCTTCGTAGGAATTCATACAAATTAGCCACCTCGTAAAATACTTACGACTTAACGTGAGATCAGGTTGTAACATCCCAGATTCTTTAGAGAGGTTTCAATGACATCACACACGTTAACTAAAATCAATGTTAATTTGTGTACGCACACACGCACACGCACGCACACACGGTGAGTTTCTGACTATTGATCCTGGATTAAAATGCTTCATATATAAGCACACAAGTTTTAATAATGTGTTTAATAAGGTTTTAACAGCTTATAGTAATGAAGGAAACTTTAACATGTTTTTTTGGAAATGTACCACAGTATTACCATGCTTTTTTCTTAGGAAGTATACAATGCAAAAAGAAGATGTAATTTTGTACATCCTGTAGATGATAATATTGTATTAAGTCACAGCTTGTTACTGTTTAATGTTTATCTGAATACCAGCACAACTGAACATCAGGAGTGCCGTGGCATCTGTGACTTAAGCATTTCAGATTTAAGTACGGCCGTGATGATGATATTTCTAATAAAACGATGCACGATGGTATTTTTTGATTTAGTCTAATAATACTGTAACAGATCTCATTTAAACCATCATGTTGTATGAGGGTTACTGTATGTGTACATGGTTAGAGATGTTTATAACCTTGAAGGCGGTGATGTTGTTTTACTGCTATTATCACATTAACACGTTGTGATTAGAGACGAGACGCTCGCCGCGTGTCACAAGCTCTTTATCAGAGCTGACGGCCCCTTCGGCCCTCACCAAACACTTCATTGTTATTGCTTAAAGAATATGAGCAATGAATCCATCCCATAACCAACAGATATATATACCCAGAGGATGTTGATCTTTAATAGAAGAGAAAATGAAATGAGAGTGTAAGTGTTGAAACACATGAAGAGTCTTGAGGTGTAAATGAATGTAGATTGTAGAAGTCAAATAATGTGGATTTAATGAGAAATGTTTGAGTTCATATTGAGATCTTCAATAATATTACATTTTGATTGCAGACGAGACAAATCTGAGCTCAGTTTGAGACATTATTGAGAAACTCTAATGGAGACATTTGTGAGATTTCTGACTCTTTTTCTCAGGAGAAATATCTGAGACACAGACGAGACTTGAGCAAAAGTTCCATTTGATCTCTAAAAAATCTTACTTATGTTAAATAAATCTCATCAGTGATTTTCCCCCCATATGGCTGTGTTTAAATGCTTGTTTGTGTGTGTGTGTCCGTGTCTGTGTGTGTGTGTGTGTGTGTGTTCGATGTGTCCATGTGTGTGTGTGTGTGTTCGATGTGTCCGTGTGTGTGTGTGTTAAATGTGTGTGTCCGTGTGTGTGTGTGTTCGATGTGTCCATGTGTGTGTGTGTGTGTGTGTGTGTGTGTGTGTGTGTGTGTGTGTGTTCGATGTGTCCGTGTGTGTGTGTGTGTTAAATGTGTCCGTGTGTGTGAGATGTGTCCGTGTGTGTGTGTGTGTGTTAAATGTGTGTGTGTGTGTTAAATGTGTCCGTGTGTGTGAGATGTGTCCGTGTGTGTGTGTGTGTGTGTTAAATGTGTGTGTGTGTGAGATGTGTCCGTGTGTGTTAAATGTGTGTGTGTGTAATGTGTCCGCGTGTGTGTTTGATGTGTTCGTGTGTGTGTGTCCGTGTGTTAAATGTGTCTGTGTGTGTGTGTCCGTGTGTTAAATGTGTCAGTGTGTGTGTGTGTGTTCGATGTGTCCGTGTGTGTGTTAAATGTGTCCGTGTGTGTGTGTAATGTGTCCGTGTGTGTGTGTCCGTGTGTTAAATGTGTTCGTGTGTGTGTGTGTTAAATGTGTCCGTGTGTGTGTGTCCGTGTGTTAAATGTGTCCATGTGTGTGTTAAATGTGTCTGTGTGTGTGTGTCCGTGTGTTAAATGTGTCAGTGTGTGTGTGTGTGTGTTAAATGTGTCCGTGTGTGTGTGTCCGTGTCCGTGTGTGTTCGTGTGTGTGTGTGTGTGAGATGTGTTCGTGTGTGTTTGTGTGTGTTCGATGTGTTTGTGTGTGTGTTAAATGTGTCCATGTGCGTGTGTGTTCAATGTGTCCGTGTGTGTGTCCACGTGTGTGTATGTGTGAGATGTGTTCGTGTGTGTTTGTGTGTGTTCGATGTGTTTGTGTGTGTGTTAAATGTGTCCATGTGCGTGTGTGTTCAATGTGTCGGTGTGTGTGTGTCCACGTGTGTGTGTGTGTGTATGTGTGAGATGTGTTCGTGTGTGTTTGTGTGTTCGATGTGTGTGTGTGTGTGTGTGTGAATAGAAACAGCTGGGAGTTTTGCGTGTGTGTAGAACAGAAGTCTGTGGGTTCATGTGCTGAGCAAATGAATAAATGTAACAATTGTCAGTTTCTGTCACAGTTTTAGTGTTTGTGTATCACATTTATTCACATGTACAATATTTACTGTACGCCATCTCATATTTTTCACAAATGTGTTAAAATTATGAGACATTTGCGCAGTTTGTGATATGTTGTGTCTATTTGAAGAAAGTTCTGTACCAAACATCAGTTACATTCAAGGACATTTGATCTGGTGTGTGTGTGTGTGTGTGTGTGTGTGTGTGTGTGTGTGTGTGTGTATGTGTATTAAAGAGTTTTGTACAGGAAGTTGATATAGAATCAGTGAAGTCAAAAAGAAATGGTTTGATTGATTGACACACTGTTGCTCAGCAGCTCTAGACTTCCTACACACACACACACACACACACACACACACACACACACACACACACACACACACACACACCGTCTCACTTGATACCCTGAACGCACATTGAAAGTCACTTGGATAAACGTATGAATGTAAAAGTGTTTTGAGGTTTTGAGGGAGCCGTGTTGAGGTTGATTTGAGACAGACATCTTAAAATAACCCGTCTGGCTCGTTCTGTTTACGTGGTTTCACTCCTAATGTGAACCAAGACGCTTATTCCAAGTAGGATTATATAGTCTGGGGAACGCTCCCATGATCCTCCACTGACGTCTGTAGGCTGTTTCATTCACGTGATGATGTTACCTCACCTGGAACCGCACCGCCGAAAACCATCGACACCACACACACAACTTTGGCTAACGTCCTCAAGAAGAACATTTAGTTTTTATTGGGCCTGTCAAACGATTAATCGCGATAAAATGCATCCAGAATAAAATATTGTGTTTACATAATACTGTCTGTGTACTGTGCATATTAATTTTGTATTCATAAAAACATACACACACACGTATATATTTAAGAAAAATATTTAATATAATTTCAATTATTGGTAAATATAAATAAACGTATATAAATTTTCAAAATATTTATAGGCCTACATGTATTTGTTTGTGTTTATAAATACAAAATTCATATGCACAGTACACAGTAGACATATATTATGTAAACACAAACGTTAATCGCGATTATGTTTTTATCAACATTACGTCATTGCTACAAAAAATGTTAATCTTACGTCAATAGTGAAACGCTTAAAGCACTTAGAAATAACGTTTTCATAACTTAAAGGAAATGTTAGCGAAAGAGTTTTGATGCTACTGTCTTTGTGAGAAAATCTCATTCAGGTTTTAATGTGTAATAAGTTATATAAGTCAATTTACATGATCTGTTGTTTTTCTTCTTTGCAGGTCATCTTAACTACCCATCCTGCTCCGCCCCACCACCCATATCTCCAGGGCGTTTGTGCTCTCTCTCCATCACCCTGTCGTCCGATTGGGTATCAGCGCCCTCTCCAGGGGGTGCTAGTGAGGAGCTGAGCGAAGGATTGGACAAACCTCTGGAGAACGATGCCGAGGGCGTGTGGAGTCCAGACATCGAGCAGAGCTTTCAGGAAGCGCTGGCCATCTATCCGCCCTGCGGCCGACGTAAGATCATCCTATCAGATGAGGGCAAGATGTACGGTAAGCCCCTCCTCATCTCATGTGTAGCCGGCGGATGCGAAATGATCGTTATTCTCAGACAGGTTTCCCTAAACACTTCCCAGTCAGAGGATTGTGTTATTGCTCACAGGTTGCTCCTTTAAAGCTCAGGAGATTTGATGGAGTTCTCAGTAAGGAGATTTCTCATTAAAATTTCTCATGAGAATGAAATGAGAGTTGAAGCTCATGAAGAGGTGAAGATTGTTGAGGTCAAATAATGTGGATGTGATGAGAAAGGTTTGAGTTCATATTGAGATCTTCAATAATATTGACTTTTTGAGACAAATCTGAGCTCAGTTTGAGACATTGTCGAGAAACTCTAATGACATTTGTGAGATTTCTTTTACTCAGGAGACTCAGATGAGACTTAAGCAAAAGTTCCATTTGATATCATTGATGTCTACAAGCAATAACGGTTTCATTCTTATGGGCTCGTCTCTGTATGCAACCCTTGCTATAAATAGTCAAGTGTGTATCCATTACTATAAATGTCCATCTTAAGGCAAGAATAAGATGACGTCATGTTGCACAGGTGTGGCGTGATACGGGACGAATGAGATGCGAGAGCATGTGTTGCGTCTGTCATCGTGCGTCTGCGTCTCGATCAGCTGTGATAAACCGTATGAAGCTCATCTCGAGGTGGAAAGAGGGTTCGCAGGGGGCAGAAGGGGGCATTCGGGGTGGGTCTGTCGGCGGGGCCGGGTTTGAGTGGCAGAGTGCGACTGGAATGGCACGCCACGGGGGTTCAAGGCAAAGGCGGTGTAACCCGACGCGAGAATGGACGTTTACCCTTTTGAGCATGTGCAACGAAGAGGGACAAATAAACACAAAGGGGGGGTGAGAGAGCAGTGCGGTTTGCACCTGTTTCTCTGTGTGTGTGTGTGTGTGTGTGTGTGTGTGTGTGTGTGTGTGTGTCATTCAGCTCACCTCCAACTGCCTCAGACACAGACATGATCAGATTTACAGCACAAGAAGAGAGAGAGAGAGAGAGAGAGAGAGAGACAGAGAGAGACAGAGAGAGAGAGAGAGAGAGAGAGAGAGAGAGAGAGAGAGAGAGAGAGAGAGAGAGAGAGAGAGAACCCTGATTTGCTTTGCTTTGTAAAACTTACATTATTTCTTTATTCTGTTATTTACATTTGTTAATATTTTTGCATTCATTTTTTGAAATCTTTTCATGTCACTTTAATTCTGCGCTACTTTTTATTGTTTTTTTTAATTAAGCATTTGCACGACTTTACATTACTTAATAGCTTTCCTGTAGCTCAGTGGTTAGATCATGGCACTAGGTCATGGGTTCGATCCCAGGGATTGCACATAATGAGAAACAAATGTATAGTAAAATGTATCTGTCAAATGCATGAATGTAAATGTAATATTTTTGTCTTGTTAAAAACCTCTTTAATCCAGATGCATTTGGCTGATAAGCAAAATGTCATAAGATATTAAGTTTTGTTTCTTTGAAAAAAATTCAGTTTATGCTTAAAGAAATTAAATGTAGTTTTTTTGAATTAAGATGTTGTTCTAATTGCTTCTATTGTTTACCTCCTTTGTAAGTCACTTTGGATAAAAGCGTCTGCTAAATGACTAAATGTAAATATAAGATGAAACTTGAATGATTTCACGGGTATTTTTAAACAGGTTTTAAACATAAACAGACTTAATTTTGAGTAAAGGTATCTTGTATTTTTAGACTTGAAGACAGAAATCAGTAGGAAAATCATGTTTTGCACTTTCTGTCAATAAAGCACACTTACATCGAGAGACCTTCTTTGTTTAACCTTAAAAACAGGACATTCTCTAGAAGTTCTCTCTAAGTTATCAAAAATGTTCTTGCAATGTTAAAAGAGCATTTTAATAAAACATGTCACGTTCAAATAACGTTCTCAAAACATTATTCTTACATTGTAAGTATACAAAAACATTTGATTCATTTTCCTACATTTACGGTAATGTAGTTAAAAGTCAAACATATTTTTGTCAGCGGGGTTAGAGAACGTCTAGCCAACAGTGTTAAGTAAAATCAGATGCATCAGATGCGTTTGTCCAACAATTACATATAATCATGCAAATAACATCAATCTAAAGCGCCGAGAGAATGACCACAATTCCCACAATGCACTTCTGACCCTTGTTTGTACGTGATATTTGAAACAGTAAAATCATCTTGTCATTTGGCTTTAAGTGTTTGCGGTGTATTTTTAAAATGCAAACTCATTATTCTAGTCAGAGGTTTGAGTTATTATTCATCTGAGCGAATCGGTGTCACATCGGTTGTTTTGCTTTTTGGTGCGCCGGGCTGAAATTCAACAGGCTTTGCCAAAGAAAACGTCTCTTGGCTTTGGTCGTCGCCGTGCCGTAAAATCACACACAGACGCTGAAAGGAAATACATTTGACACGGTTTCATGGTTCCCAAGCATCCCGACACAAGATAACGTCTCCACCTGTTAAAAACCTGCTCAACATCACGACAAAACTGAATTCATGTTTAAGAGTCGAAATAAACCCGAAACTCACAGCAGAACATCCAGAACATTGTGAATTGAGTTGGATACATGAGAATGAAAATACAGTCTTTGAGCTTTATTTGTTTACATGCACATCACATTCTTTCTGAAGAATGTATTTGTACACACAAAGGCCACATTTGACCATCGATTTATCCGCCATCTTGGAACAGTCAACATTTCTAGTGTCACTCACAATGAAAATCGACGAGTTTGCCAAAGAAAACGTATTCTGACAAACTGATGTTTCTACCGAAAAAACGTTTCTGTTGGCACGATTGAGAATGTAGCTAAATGCTTTAAGGCTGCAGTGCATCATGGGAAATGTATATCCTGACACACAGAAGTCAGTGAGTGTATTCACATGAACTGATGTAGAGTTCAGTAGTTCAACTTCAGCTGACTCCTTCATTAGCTGCTGTATGTCAAACACACACACACACACACACAGAGAGAGAGAGAGAGACAGAGAGAGAGAGAGAGAGATGGAAAAATGCGACTGGTCCCTCACATAGGTTTGAATTTTCACAGTCCTGTTAGAGTTTCACTGAGATCTAATGAGTCTGTTTTACTATGGCCTCTCTCTCTCTCTCTCTGTCTCTCTCTCTCTCTCTCTCTCTCTCTCTCTCTCTCTCTCTCTCTCTCTCTCTCTCTCTCTCTCTCTTGCTCACTCGCTCGCTCTCTTGTTCTCCTTCTTCACTCAGGTCACATTAAGGTCATGACCTCTCAATGCACAATTATATTTGAAATATAAAAACATAGTTTCTCTATGTTTTGTGTCTCTGTGGTAAGCAATAGATATTTCTAAAACTACAGTACTCATTTCTTGGTAGAAATCAATAGTTTATGTCTTTGTTCAAAATTTAGTTTGTGGTCATTTTTGTTATGTATCTTACAGGACAGACAATAATACTCTGCTGTGTGTGAACATAGCTGTTGACACACACGCACACGCACGCACACACACACACACACACGCACACACACACACACACACACACACACAGAATCTCAGAGCCCTAAATGTGCCCTTTGTTGACACGACACCATATGCTGCCCAGATGTCTCTCTCTCTCTCTCTCTCTCTCTCTCTCTCTCTCTCTCTCTCTCTATCTCTATCTCTATCTCTCTCTCTCTCGCTAGTTTGTTAGAGGAATCTATTTAATCAAACTAAATGATGTTTATTTGATCATGTAAAATGTTTGTCATGACCTTCATACAAAATCCTCCCCTGAGACAAAAAATAGCTGAACACTCTTGAATAAAAGGTGCTTTAAAAGGTTCTTTGATGCCATAGAATAACCTTTTGGTTCTTTGTGGCAGAAAAAAGTTCTTCAGATTATTGTGTGTGTGTGTGTGTGTGTGTGTGTGTGTGTGTGTGTGTGTGTGTGTTGTTTATTTGTGCTGATGCTGAGGAGAGAGAGAGAGAGAATTCAATATCAAATAGCTTTATTGGCATGACATACTTAAAGTACATATTGCCAAAGCATTTCACAATAAAAACAAATAAAAACAAAGCATAATAATAATAAAAACTAGAAAGCATTAAACAATATAGAAATAAATTGATGTTTGTGTAGATGTGTTCACTCAGTTCCTCTGAGTTTGTGGTATTTATATATATAATGTGCTACTATAGAGGCAGTGGATCCTTCACCAAGAAGGACTTTAATCTTTTCATTGTCATGAAGTGACTGAAATTTGGGATTAATCTGTTGAATTTCACAGTATAGTAAATCTTTTAGAGATGTATATTTATTACAATGAAGGAGGAAATGTTCCTCTGTCTCAACTTCTCCTGATGTACATTCATTACACATACGTTCTTCTTTAGGTAGCCATGTTTTCTTATGTCGACCTCTTTCTATAGCCAGCGGATGATCACTGAGTCTATATTTAGTTAATATATTTCTGTGTTTCATGTTTCTCACTGCGATCAGATATATTCACGTTTTAATCTCAGATAACACTGGAGACGACTTTGGTCTTTTGTTTCTTCTGTCCATTGTTGTATGTATGTGTTTTTCTCTCTATTCATCATCTCTTTTATTTCTCCAGGTTTTATAGGGGCATTCATATTAAAAGCTTATCTTATAAAGAGGACTTTTCTGATCACTCACTTCTTCTGCTTTAAATGTTTTATAATGTAGTGTGTCTTCAGAACTACATTTGAGATGAATCCAGAACTTTAAGGCTCTTTTTCTGATAGGAAGACGGCCCAGTTCTGCTCTGACTGAGTGTGTTTCTATGGACATGAAGGATGTTTCGACAGAACTCTACATGTAATCCTTCTATAGGATGTTTGTCCCATAGTTCATGACATTTACTGGCAGGACCTCACACCTCACTGCCATATAAAGCTATAGGGAGTATAACACTGTCAAAAATCTTCATCCAGATTATGATTGGGATGTTTATTTTAAATAATTTCATTCGGATGGCTTGCATTGCTCTGCGTGCTTTCGTAAGTAATGCTTGAATTACCAAGTTGAAATTTCCAGAAGGAGTTAAGATCAGACCGAGATAATTATATTGTGAAGAGTGTTGAAGTGTGGTGTTGTTTAGATTAAATATATGTTTATGTTCTAGATTTTTTTCCCCTGAAATATCATAATCTTGGTTTTTGGTACATTAACCTCTAGGCTCCAGTCATGGCAATATTTGGATAATATCTCTCTCTCTCTCTCTCTCTCTCTCTCTCTCTCTCTCTCTCTCTCTCTCTCTCTCTCTCTCTCTCTCTCTCTCTCTCTCTCTCTCTCTCTCTCACTCTCTCTCTCTCTCTCTCTCTCTCTCTCTCTCTCTCTCTCTCTCTCTCTCTCTCTCTCTCTCTCTCTCAAATTCAAATTCAAATTCAAAATAGCTTTATTGGCATGACAAAAGTACATTCTTGCATTGCCAAAGCATAAAAATAATAATAGTAATAATAACAAAAATAATTTACAATTAATCAGTAAAACAAGTAATATAAGTAATACAGAAAACACTTTACTTTTAACTAAATAACTCAATAAAAGTAGCCACTGATCTCACATCAGATTTGTGAATTAGCTGAAGTCAATATTACACACATGTGAATGGAAACACTAGAACCCCCGTGAGGATTATGGGATTGTGAACACATCCAGAACTCTCATACAGCAGGTGCAGCAGGCGATAAACAAATTAAAAACATCATTTACACAATAACATAATCTTTCATACTTTGCGTGACACTGTTTATATTGCACGTAACCGAATCAGCATCTTGCATTTAAAACAATAAACAAACCAAAATAACTGCAAACTGTTTGTTCTGTGGAAAAGTGGCACCTTGTGTTTGACAAATGTTTTACTGGGATGAGCGAGTCTGATTGTAATGAAGGATCTGATTCACGGATCAAAGATTTATTTGTGGAAAACGGTCTCACGCTGTGCTGTTGGGACACTCCTAAAACACGCTTGGCATCTTTGAACTGAATCCATACACTTTTATTGGCTGACAAAAATGCCCTCGTAACCACCCACCCTCCATCTCAGGTCCCCTTGCCATCCGTAAACACCCTTACCATGAGTTACAGTGATGAAGAGAATGACATTACTATAACAGATCAATACTTCTGTCTCTTTATTAAAGACACATGTTTTATTTTTAATGCAAGGATTTTTTATGTTTTTTAATGCCAAAGCATTGTCTGCACAATGTCTGCAATGAAAAGTAGAATATCACAAAGAGTAAAACAGAATGAGAATAAAAATAGAAAGGAAAACATATTATCTGTCTGTCCTATCAAGTACATGTGCATCACTCAGATTATGTGCTTGTTGACAATATATTGGTATTGACGTGATTATTGATATTGTCACATATGATCATATTGTAAATCCTTCACATCACCGTTACTTTATGCTGTTTACGGTTTGTTTTTGTCTTTCAGGAAGGAATGAGTTAATAGCACGATACATCAAGCTACGAACCGGAAAGACACGGACCAGAAAACAGGTGGAGAAATTTCCCTCCTAACACTGATTTCAATTTCAAAACAATGTGTTGTGTACCTTCAGGTTTCCCACAGCCATGAAAAATATGGTGATCTATACATGAAATAAAGATGAATACATTCATTTATAGTTTGTGTTTACTCGTGCATGTGCTACGTTTTACCTTATTGTAACAATCAATATCATATCCAATATTTCATTGATCATAATGTTAGCGCTACTAACACAGAATTCATTCATTATTTTTTCAATTCATGAGCAGCGTCAGAAATGTCAGGATGTAAGTGAGATAGTTCTGAATTATCCTATTGAAACTCAGACTTTCAGCAAGTGTAAATGTTTGGCCCCTGAGGGTCTTCATGTTGAAATGGGCTTCAGCGGTGAGATTTATGGCCTGCGGAGCGTCACGCAGTTGTGAGCGGATCACATATCGGTGTGTGTCTTCAGCACCTCTCTCAAACTCGCTCATTAGACCCACAAACAACTGCTTTCCTCCTCACCATCAGGGCCATATCACAAGCTGTCGGGGGATTTGGAATTCGATAGCGTTCCCTTCTGCATTTCATATCTCGTGATGTCATTCGTCACATACTGAGTCTGAAGCCCTCAGAGAGACCTGAGGGACGAATGTTGCTGTTTAATAAACAATAAACATCACTCGAATACAAGTTCACCTGTAATTCAATGTGAGAAAGTCACAGATGATCACAGTAAATGAGATTTTATTTCTGTTGCTTTTAGCTCTGCTGGAAATAAAACAATAGAAACCATTAAAGAAGTTGTAATGGTTGTAATGGTTTTAAATGGAATTGTATTAGTTTTAATAGAAACTATAATGGTTCTATGGATTCTATTGGTCGGATGTTAAATCCTTTTGGAATAATGCCCAAAACACACTACAATGGAATTTTGTAATGGTTTTAATGGAAAAAGCTAATGGTTCATAATGGTATTTTAATGGAAATAATTCGAATTTCTGTGGTTTTTATTGGGTTTCTATGGTTTTTTTTACCATAGAAACCATCACAGAAAATCTAATGGTTTCCATTAAAATACCATTACGAACCATTAGCCTTTCTTATTAAAACCATTACAAAATTCCACTTTGTAGTGTGTTTTGGGCATTATTCCAATAGGGATTTACCATCTGACCAATAGAATCCATCACATATCAGTAGACACCATTATAGTTTCCATTAAACCAATTCCCTTTAAAACCATTAAAACCATCACAACTTCTTTAATGGTTTCTATTGTTTTTTTTAGCAGGGAGTTATAAAAACAATTCTACTGGTTCTAATGGGAACTTATAATGGTGTCTGTGGGTCTCTACTGGTACTGGTAAGGGAAACCAATAGAACACTATTAAATCTGAATTCCCTGCTGAAAAAAAACATAGAAACCCAATAGAAACCATCAAAGAAATTCGAATGGTTTCCATTACAATTCCATGTTAAACCATTAGATTTTTCCATTAAAACCATTAAAGAATTCCATTTTGTAGTGTGTTTTGGGCATTATTCCAATAAGATTTAACATCCGACCAATAGAATCCATCACACACCACTAGACACCATTATAGTTTCCATTAAAACCAATACAATTCCCTATAATACCATTCAAACCAATACAACTTCTTTAATGGTTTCTATTGTTTTTTTTCAGCAGGGGTCTCAATCTTTCAAACCTTTCGATCATCTTGACTAACATCTATTTGTGTTTTCCACAGGTGTCCAGTCACATTCAGGTGCTGGCGCGTCGGAAGGCTCGGGAAATCCAGGTGAAACTCAAGGTAGCCGCTCTCATGAAGCCCATCACCTGTTCACAACTGAACACATATGATTTACTAAGCTGAAGCGTTCGTTCACGTCACAGAGCGAGATCCATATTCTGTATTGTTTTATTCATCCGAGAGTAAATAATAATGAACGGAATAAGCACGCTATTCCATAAATCAATTTCAGCACGTTGCTAGTTTTCAGAAAGTCAGTGTAAGAGCTCATCAGAGGGCTTTGTAATATCAAGCCTTCTCCTTGCGGCCGCCCGTCTTTCATCGCATGGCGTAGTTCACTCGCTGGCCGGCGGCCATCTTGGCCCAGCTGTTGGAGGGCAGCGCTGGTCACACGGTTAACGCTGACAGCCCTTTTAAATACGGACGTGTAACTGAGAACACACACACACACACACACACACACACACACACACACACACACATGGCCGTATTTCAGTTCAGGTCTGAAGAATGCACTGATCGGACATGATTCAAGGACACAGCAGTTGCTTGAGCTGCCGTGACCTCTCCATAAACGTCTATATGATAAGTCTTATGTAGAAATGAAACTGATTTGCGATGTTTTTTAAACGATGACACTCCTGCATTCTCTCTCTCTCTCTCTCTCTCTCTCTCTCTCTCTCTCTCTCTCTCTCTCTCTCTCTCTCTCTCTCTCTCTCTATCAAATCTATCAAAAAATCTATCAAATAAACAAGTGTTGGGAAATATCTTGATTCTAATTCAAGTCAAGTCATCTTAAAGCCGCCTTGGATGCTTGGAAGAATTGTTTTAAAAAGGATTTTTTTAATGATATTTTTTATAGGACAAGCTAGCCAAAATTTAAATGTATAAAAAAATGGAGAACGATTATACAAATTAAGGCATGTAAGTGTCTTGGAACATGAGGTTTTATGGGTAATATAGAAGGTTTTATAGAAATTTGGAGCTATGATGAGAAGATCGGTACTGTACTTTTTTCTTAGGTTTTCCACTATTTCTTATGTTTTCTTCTGTGTCGTGTTGTTTCCACTCATGGTTGGGTAAAAACAACCGAGCGTTGGGTCATTTTAATCCAGCGGTGTGTTCTGTTCAATATTAACCCAACATTGGTCAAAAAGCCCAGCACTTTTTAGAGTGTGCATTATTCATTCATTATGAAGATGTTTTTTGTAGCGTTTCAGTTCATTTGAGTGTTTCAGCAAATGCAAATAAAAGCAAATGATAAACATACAGCGGGTAAAAGAATTTGTTGTTTTCCAAAGCGTCGTCTCTCGTTTCATAATGTCGGAGCGTTCAGTTCTTCCTTTGACCTCTGAGAGAAGAAGCCAACATGTCAACACCAGTCGAACGCTGCCAAAGCCATAAACCTCATTTAGTTCTCCTGAAAAACGCACACGGTTGTGTTTAAATGAAACTAATTTCATTTCCTGGAGTTTAATAGATCCTCTCATACGTGTGTCATGTTGTTCTCTTGTGTAAGGACCAGGTAGCCAAGGACAAAGCTCTACACAGCATGTCTTCAGCTCAGATCATCTCGGCCACGGCCTTTCAGAATAAGATGGCCCTGCAGGGGCTCTCGCGGCCGCCGTACCCCACATCTGCTGGGGTGAGTCAACACAAACCCATGGCTTATGAGCTGTTGATTCATGTTTGGTCTGGAGAGAAACTCTTTTATTTTATTTCATATCTTTGTTTTTGCAGTTTTGGCACGGAGCTCTCGCGGGACAACCCGCCGGTCCAGAAGAGTACGTTAAATGTGTGACTTTTAACATCTGTTAACGAACAAATTCACGTTCGAACGTTAAACAAAACCTTGAATCTTTTCTTGATTCTCCAAACAGCATCAAGCCATTTTCCCAGGCAAATTTCGTCATGCAGGCCTCCGGCCCTCCGCCTATAACAGGTCTGTTGTGTTCAAAAGGGAATAAACATCAATCATTTTTTCTTTTATTGAATACTTTTTTTGTCTCATTCAGGTTATGAGAGCTCAACAGGTCTGTCCATGTCCTCCAGCACACCGCCCTGGCAGGGTCGCAGCATCGCCGGCTCTAGACTCCGCATGCTGGAGTTCTCTGCGTTTCTGGAGCATCCTCAGGATCCGGAGACCGTAAGTCAAGTTACGGCTTTGACGTTTATTCTGACCAAACCTGCTCAAACATCGTTCTCGCTTCATGCGCAGGTCAACAAACATCTGTTTGTACACATCGGTCAGTCCAACCCCACATACAGCGACCCGTTCTTAGAGGCTGTAGATATCAGACAAATCTACGACAAGTTTCCGGAGAAGAAAGGCGGGCTGAAGGAGCTGTTCGAGAAAGGGCCCGCCAACGCTTTCTTCCTCGTGAAATTCTGGGTAAGAGAACGTTTTTAATCCAGAGGTGAAGTGTCTCTGAGACAAACAACTGTTTATGTGTTTAATGTA
Organism: Oreonectes daqikongensis; assembly: GCA_026939265.1. Taxonomy (NCBI): domain Eukaryota; kingdom Metazoa; phylum Chordata; class Actinopteri; order Cypriniformes; family Nemacheilidae; genus Oreonectes; species Oreonectes daqikongensis. The sequence goes on from JAOTQM010000675.1 coordinate 76,522, forward strand.
TTGTGAACACAGAATGTTTATTAGCAGCAGTAAATCTACACACGGGTCACGGTGACCCTTCAATGAAAGGTTTCAGAGGAAGGGAGTGAAGGATGTGAGTGGTCTCGCTGGGTCTTTCATTGGAGAAATCTGAGCTTGGGCACCTGTCCCTCGTGCTGTTCCACCCCTGAAACCTCACGCATTTCTTTATTTATAGAACCAGCAGAGAGAGAGAGAGAGAGAGAGAGAGAGAGAGAGAGAGACTTAAGTATTGTTCAAGAGTCTGTGCGGACAGAAGTGATTCTTACAATGTTTCGCTTATTGATACTGGAAATAAAACAAACAGGAACAATTCTCAGTTATTTGGGGAGACTTATGTGCAGTTTGACTGACAGAGATGACAAAGATCTTTCTGATCAAAATGTGTGTGTAGTGGTGCTAAAATATCTTATCTGGTTCTTTAAACACTTATAGGAATGTTCTTCACATGCTATAGAACAATTTTTTGTTTCTCAAAATTCTTTCTTACTTTTATGTCTAAAGAAATTCATCAGGTGTTAAAGGTTCTTTAAAGAACAATTCAGCTAAAAATGGTTCTATCCTGAATGTTTTTTAAAGAGTGAAGGGTTCTTCACGGCAATACCATAAGAGAACAATTTTGGATCAATTACAAAAAGGCTGTTTCTTTCTTATTGTTTTATAGTCTGAAGAACCTTTATCCACACAAAGAACCAACGAAAAGAAGATTTGGTCAATGTAAAGAACCAAAAAACATTAAATAAGGTATTAAACAATGCCATGGAGAACCATTTTGACTGGTTCCATAAAGTTATTGTTAAATTTAACATCCGCAGAACTTTGCTGTTGCACCAAAGATTCATTGTAGTGGAAAAAGGTTCCACAGACTTTAAAAAGGGAAGAAAGAAATGTTTCTCTTAAAAACCACAAAAGGTTCTTTGGAGAACCAAGTGTTTTTTTCTATGGTTCTGCTATAGAAAAAAGCATTTGACATTTATTTTTAAGTGTTTTATTCTGACAATCCTTTGAAAAGTTTTTTACTTTAAAAACGTTAATCCAAATGTAGTTTCTAGAAAAAATGAATCTTAATGAATGTTTTTTTACCTTTTTGTTTTATTCATGACTCTCTCCATGAACATAGTCATAGAATAACTGGCATGACATTAAAAAAACCCCAAAGAAAACGTGTACAGCTTGCGAGGAAAAAAAACATTTTAGGAACATTTTTATTTTTCAGAGTGTAAATGCCCTTACGAAAAATAACCATCAACTTTCACTTTTACCACAAAAAACATGGTTCATTTTCGTAAGGGTAAATGGTGTTAAACAAGTAAACCGTGTTTACATTTTGCCCTAAAATAAGAGATTGTGTTTTTGAGATTGTGAGTTTCTTCTGTTGATAGGACACAAAAATTCTGACAATCCAACAAGCCCTGAATGATTCATTGAAGAACATTTTAATGTGACCTCGTGTCTGGACCTCATTCAGGAGGCTATAAAGAAACATTAGATATATTACGTCTATTAAGAATGTCGCTATAAAAAAACACAACACGCGCCTCAGCGGACTTTTCATAAGTGTAGGTCTTGACTTCAGCGTCTTCGGGCTCGGGTCGTCATGGAGACGTTGACATGCCCGCTGGGATGTTCTGCAAAGCTATGGCGTTCTAGATTAAATTTCCAGCCCGGCTCTGGTCACCGTCTCGCGCGGCGCTCGCGGCCCTGTCCTAACGGATTGGACCGCGCTTTTGAAGTGCGCTCGGAATCGGATTTGCGGAGCGCGTGCTAAATTGTTACACAGGCAGCCGGTCGCCGTAATGCGATTTCCAGCGCGGCGGGCACTTGATTGTAATTAGATGAATTCCCTCGCAGAGAGAGAGAGAGCGCGAGAGGGTGTCGATTCTGAGGAGAAATGAAGACGAACGAGGGAATAAAAAGAAGAAGGCTTGGAGATAAAGGTGGAGAGAGGAAGCGTTGCTGCGTTTTATGGAGGGGGAAAAGGTGAATGAGTTTTACGTCAGTCGTGCTTTGAATTGTGGGATGTGAGGATCCGCTTTCATGTTCATCAGCTTGAGGACATAATAGAGACATCTGTTTGTCTGTTTGTTTGTTTGTCTGGTGGTTTTGTTAAGAAACATTCATTCTTTTAATTCTACGCAAATGTTTAATCACGTCGACTCCTGTGCAACAAATCATAGACGCTTTCATCGGACTTCCGGTCTAGGCTATAATAGGCCTATTTAATTTATAATAATATTTAAATTTATATTAATTGTTGATAAAATAATCTACAGTTAGATTTTTACTACAGTTAAAATCGTGGTTTTTGCAATAGTAGTCAATGCACAAAAAACCCCATAATTAGCCTACACGTTTAAAACATGGTTCATTTCCGTAAGAATCTCTGCGGAGGTTAAAAACTATTATTATGATTTAATTCAATCAATAACAATAACAAAAACACAATAACAATGTTCAGCATGTAGGCTACAATTTGTAGTGAATTGTACAATTCCCACATATTACCATAAACAAACGAAAATGTTACATAACGCTATAAAAATCACATTGTAAAACCAAAATCCAGCAATTAAGCATATACATATTTAGCTTTTGTATTATTTACCTCTTTTAAACAATTAACGTATAAAGAAAACTCCTCTTGAAAAACAATTAACCTGGGGGACATTTTAAAAATGTACATTTCTTACATAAAATAATTATGGTTACTGTAGTAAAACCATAGATACACCATGGTTACTACACTTTTACCACAAAAAACATGGTTAATTTTAATAAGGGGTTGCTGTTGAAGCCGTCTATATCTACACTCTTGAAAATAAAGGTTCTCCAGAGAGTTCCATGAAGAACCTTTAACATCAACCAAACATTTCTGTAGTTTTTTGTTCAACAGAAATGATTCTGTAGGAACCATTTGTGTTTTGGGTGATTTTAATGACATTTGTTGTGTTTTGCAGGCGGATCTCAGCATCAACCTCCAGGACGACAGCGGTTTCTTCTACGGCGTATCGAGTCAGTACGAGAGCGCTGAAAATATGATTATTACCTCCTCCACTAAAGTCTGTTCGTTCGGGAAACAGGTGGTGGAAAAGGTTGAGGTGAGACACGTACACGCGTGTGTGTGCACCGTTCGTACACTATAATCACAAATTATTAATACCATAAACATCTCATGGGCAACATAAATCCATCAGATGTTTTTAAACGTCATGTTGAATTGCATTAGTGTCCTAAATTGACAGAAGGATCTCTTCCACATTCACATGATCACAGCATCACGTCATCATAATTCTGTTTTGCGTGTATGTTTGACTTGTGTTCAGTGTGAGATCATTTGATCTGTCATGCAGACGGAGTATGCACGCTTCGAGAACGGCAGATATGCGTTTAGGATTCATCGCTCGCCGTTGTGTGAATACATGATCAACTTCATCCACAAACTTAAACATCTGCCCGAGAAATACATGATGAACAGCGTCCTGGAAAACTTCACCATCCTGCAGGTAAATCTGTGAAGCAAATGCAAAAATCCTGAAGTTGAGCAAGAATGCTAAAATGTCAGTCTGATGGTACAGAATGAAGACGATTTCTTCACTTCAGCAATTACTGTGAATTCAGTTTAATAGTCATTTATCGCTCAACTATTGAGGAAATCAGAATGACACAACAGCTCCAGAACACTAGTGTTCACTGTGTGGGACGCCGCCCTCGTGCTGAGACCCCGACACAATGAACTCTCTCACCCCAGACCAGACAGAAGCAGACTGTCAATGATCTGATTCACATCACGTCCACTTATTTACTGTGAATGACGCAAACGCACAGGATGGAACATCTAAAAATGTATACGTGTATGTCAGCCTTTACATGAAAAGATTAGTGTACTTCTTGTCTATTTTGATGTGCGTCTCAGGCCCTGTCCACACGAACACGAGCAGCTTTTTCTATGCGGTTTGGCTGTTCGTCCACACAAAACCTTTTTAAAACTCCGGCCAGGGTGAAGATTTTTTAGAAACTCCGTTTTCGGAGTGTCCGGAGATTTGGGCTATGACGTTGGAATGCGCGCTGTTTGATGTCAGATTCCAGGCTTCTGATTGGCCAACACGGCTTTATGGTTAGGGTTATATCGCCACCTGTTGTTTTGGCATGCTCTTGACAGCGTTTCATATCATAGTGTTTTTGCGTTTTCGTGTGGACACGATTTTTTTTTTACACGAAGAAGGAAAAACTCCGGTTTTAAACATACCCATGTACGTGTGGACTAAGCCTCAGAAATAAACGTCAAACGAGACTTTTAGTACACTTGACTTGGCCTATAATTGTACTCCATTATAGGTGCAGTATAAAAATTACTTAAATACTAAAAACAAGAGTTTACTTTAAAGCAACAAGTATTGAACTATCAGCATGACTGTAAACCCGAATGTTCAAAGTAATTAAATAGATCAAGTAGTTTAGACTTAATTTTATATATAAAATTCTACTATCTTAAATATTTTGAGTTCCTGTAGCTAAGTCTTACATTTGAGTTTATTTAACTTAATTTAAACAAGTTAATTCAACACGACTTGTTGAGAATGATTTTCAGTTCCCAGCATGCTTTGCGTGCGACTGCATTAGGACAGTCATTTTTGAAATTATGTGTTATTTTATGCGTTTTTAGAAATGAAAAAGCTCAAGTTAATGATGAATGTTCATTTATCTTGGATATTTAGAAGAGTTTGTTGTATTTTTACGTTTTGAGGTTACCATCGTTCAGAAGAGTGGTGCTTATGCTTAGGTTGGCCAAAACTAATTTGGGGACAAAATTGGCCAATGCCAACTTTACTTTATATTTTTGTAAAGTAAAAAGTTGGCCAATTTCATCCCCAAATTAGTTTTGACCAGCCTAAGCATAAGCATTGCATAAGCAAGTACATTGATAATAGTATGCTTTATAAAAGAAACTGAACCTACAAAAAAAATAATACTTGAAAACAACTATCACAACAGAAGATATTTTGAAGAATGTTGATAATCAAACAACACTGAACTCCATTGTATAAACACAAAACCGCTGAGACATTTCTCAAAATATCTTCTGTTGTGTTCCCCTGAAGAAACACAGTTTACAAACACATTGCTGGTCTTGGTTGACGTTCTCTCTCTTCTTTCAGGTCGTAACCAACAGGGACACACTAGAAACTTTATTATGCATCGCTTACGTGTTTGAAGTGTCGACTAGTGAGCATGGAGCTCAACATCACATCTACAGACTGGTGAAAGACTGACATGAGGTCATATATTCAGCACAACAGCGTCCCCCTCTGGCTGTGTGTGGTGCTTCAGTGGACACATGTGGGCAGAACTACTGTTCAGAGACACGTCTGCACTACTGGAATATTCACAACCCTGAATGTTGAATTTATTTTTTCTATAATGCAAACTTTATTAGTAGGATGATGCATGAAACCAGTTTTTTTCATTTCAATTTATTCTAGTGTTTGAAGAATTGGACGAGCAGAATATCTGACTAGACTTTAAGTCTTGGTTCTTGGACTCGAGCGCTGAATGTTTAGTGAGGTTTTTCCTGTAGATTTACTGTATTGTATTTATCAGCCATATTCTTGAATGTTGACAAACGTGATCCACTCGATTTAAAACAGTCTACCTGCAATTGACTTACTGGAAATACTCCACAAGGACTTCTAAAGAGAAGAGTGGAGTTACCAGACAACAGATCTTATAGACAGATTTTATTCTCTTGCTTCAAGGTTTCCTCAAACTCAAAGTGTCAAATAACAGTTTGATATCACATATGGAATAAAATGTGTGTTATACATTAGTTTACTATGTGCAGTACCTGGGAAATAAACCAGTGATACTGCAGAAAACAACATCACCGGGGAAAATAATGTTTGACACGGAGACAAAAGAAATCATTATGAGAACTGACTAACAATCTAACATCTAATGTGACTCGAGAGAATCAAAGTCTTGGTTCAATTAAAAGAAGACAAAAGCATTTTTGTTGTATTATTTTTGCTTTATATTTATGATATTATAAGTTAATAGTGGTGTAGTGATGCCTGAAACTGAGCTTTGAGATCTGCTTTCTTCCGTCTCTCTCACACGTTTCATTTAGTCAATATTACAAATTCCACTGATATTCAACAAACTCACTCACGAATTCAAAACTCTGAATTCATTTTTCCTCACTTTTATTGGTTTAGAAAAAATGCTTTTGTCTTTCTAATTATGCACATGTGTATTGTTTGTTCATTTACATTTTACTGTACTGAACTTATCCAAAAATTGGTATACTTTGCAAGTTCAAGTTCATTCTTATTATGCACTAATATCAATGTACTAGTACTTGTAAGTCAAATATGTCATTTAAGGTATATTTCATGTAGACTGAAAGTATCATTCTTTTATTTAAAAGGAGTATAGCTATAGTAGCTACTCGCTTAAATGTCTTTTTTAAGGGTGTGCAGCATCCGTCTTGTGATGTCTTGCGTCATTTCTGCAGGCAGATGTTTGTGCACATCTGTTAACTATATCACAGAATGTGACATTTCATTGTGTTTTTCTTATCAAACCCCACATTTTCACTCCAAATCTTTTCCCCTCGGGTTTGTTTATACCCTCTCGATGTCAAATGTCTGGCAAACTCTACATTGATCCCGCTGTTAAACCTTCACCTTGGCCGGAACTGTTCATTTTCCAGCCAATAATTGCAGTATTTCTAGATTTGTTGTATATTTTAGAGAATGGAGTGTGAAAGCTATTCGCTTTCCTGATCCAAGTCTCTTTTGGCTGTGTGTAGAGATACGGCTGTTATACACAAACACTGGAAATGAGTCACGAAACCGGGAAAAGGGGATCAGTTCCTGCACAGTTTGAGTAATCCTCTCCAGTTTCTGCATAATGAATCCAAAACTTCTCAAGTGAGGAGAACCAGTGGGTAAAAAAATACGTTTTTACAAAGCAATTGAAATCATTTTTTTAATGAACCCTTATAAGAATTAATCATGGTTTAGGCTACTTAAAAAACAAATATTTGGAAGGACTATTTTTACATCAAGCCCGTTACGCGCGCACACATGATTATAGATTAAGAAGAACTGGTTTTTGAAAACATGAATTAGTTAAACACATCTTTATTAAGTCATTTCTTTAGGAGAATTTTACTTCTTTCGGGACAAAAGTACAGGGGTGAGATCCGCGCGCGCGCGCTCATCCCGCACCTGTTACACCTGCGACACACGAGCTCGTCACCGCAAGATGACTCTCGGGGCTCTCAGATAAGCCGAATTAAGCGCGCGATGCTCGTCTCGTGGAGTCTGATGTGGATTGTGGGTCTGATCTGTTACTCGGACTGCACGTGCTCGCAGACATCTTTCTATAAGAGCTGCTGGATCCGCAGGTATCCGGGTGTCTATGTGGATGTGGAGGAATCTCAGCGCAGAGGAGCTCACATCTTAAAGATTTATCACGAGGACACTGCGAGCAAATGCAGCAGAAGCTGCTGTACCACGCGCAACTGTGAGTTTATACTTCAACATAAACAACAATAATACACACAACAACAACAACAACAACAACAACTGCTTTGACTTTTTTAAAGGTGGCACAAACACAAGTTTTTAGGATAGGCCTACATAAGTAGATGGTGTTTAAAGTTGTTTTGACTAGAAATCGTAAGTGCAACACAACAACATCAGTAAGGAAAAATATTCTGCGCATTGTAAAAAAAAATCTTAAAAACTTTATTTCAAAAGCTAAAGTTAAATTTAATTTCATTAAGTCACATTTAGTCAGTTCCTGAAACATCTAGTTGCAGTTATAGTAACAGGAAAAAAAACGTGTTAACGTGACTTATTGTGCACATCATTTTGAACAATACAAGATGATTTATTTTTGTTGTGCCCTTTATAGACAGCATATAGGCCTAAATCTCTACCAAAACAAATGTCAATTAAAGTTTTAAGTAAAGATAATACTAACATCATGCACTAAAAATGTAAAATCATTTGTGACACAAACTTGTCATATGGTGTTTTAGAATCTAATACCACTGAGGGATCTAGAATTGTGAAAAAAAGTATAAAAACTGTATGTTTTATTTTATACTATGCTTGCTTGTGTTTCTTTAAAATAAATGACATTCTTTGGTTTATTTGGATTTACAGTATTACACTGTACAGATAGCACATAAAATCAAAAAGACATCAAATCATCCTCTAATAATAATAATAATAATATCTTAGATGTGTCTTTAAAATAAACACATGACTGTAAAATAAATTAATTTGTGTATAAAAGTATATAAGGCATTAATAATCAAAATAAACATTTAATAAAGAATGATTGTGTTGCACATGTATATGTTGCTGTAGTTAGTTAACTTACTGTAGATTTATATTTATCTCATTTATTGGCAACAGTTTGTTGAAAGATAAATGAACAATAAACATGAACAACAAGAAAAAAACAGAACAAGGTTGATGAGGATTTCTGGTTCCCAAAATGTTTTGCATGAGGCTGTTATTTTATAGTGTTTTCTGTAAAGATTTATAAAGAATTATTAATGTTTAATGTTCATAATTCCCCATGTTTACTGTAATGTACAGTCTCGTGCAGTCTGGCTGTGTTTCATTACAACACAACTGAAGACAGTGTGAACTGCTTTCACCTGCACTGCTCCAACCCTGACAGCTGCCTTCTATACCACAGAAGAAATGTTATTCTCTATAACGTCACGAAAGGTACCAAACCAACATCACACCTGTTACTCTGTTGCTTTAAATGAACAATACCAGGAAAAACTTACTGAATCCTGATTTAAACACAGTTATTCAAAGCTCGATTTGTCACTCAGGTGTGGATCCTGATCTGTTGGTGTTCGGGAAACACTTCACAACCAACGTGCGTGTTCTCCCTCACATGTCCTCCTCACGCCTCAACGTCTCCGAACCGCTGACCTCCGACAAGCGTCATTTCAACCATCCGCCCGTCAGATCCATCACGACAAAACCCACGACTGCGCACAACATCCCGAATCGCCTCACACGATGTACGACACAACGTCCATCTACAGCTGATGAGAGAACATCACAACAGATTACTGTGACATCTTCACTACCAAAAACAGACTCGACGTCCCATCATCTGACATCAACAAACCCGTTTTATACCACACATCCGACAAACTTCCCAAGCATTTCCAGTACTGCCTTTTATTCCACCACAACCCAGCCAAGATCCACGACACCTTCCAGCATCATCCTAACCACGGCTGCTCATTCATCCTCTCCGCAGGAATTACAAACTACCGCTCACCCCGACACAAACTCGGAGCTCTCCTCGACTACATCCACCGAGTCTTCGCAAACAACACCACAAACAGAGATGACTCGTGTCGAATCCTTCACAACCCTGAAACCGCTGACAGATCTCCAAACCAACACCCCGTCACAAACTACGACATCAACAACAACGACTTCACAACCAGAAGAGACGTCAACCACCGTCCACACGACCGGCTTTACGACATCCACCAGCCCCACGATCTCAACATCCGGCCCACACGTGACCCTAAACATCACCCACGACCGCACGAGCCATTCCACGACCGGCAGCGGGGCGGACAGTCAGCCGCACCCCAACGACACCAAGGGTTACGTCGGTCGGAACGTGAGCGCGGATGACGGCCCTCGACCCGGCGGAAGTCTGACGTCCGTGTGGCGTTTGGCGGCTAACACGGTGCTGGTGGTTTTAGGGACGTGTGCGAGCGTCACGTTGGGCTGCTGTTGCTCCGTGTTTGCGGCTCTGAGCTGGAGAGGACGCAGGAGGAGAAAAGGAAGATATCGCACAGACCTGAGGGGCAAGAGAGGGTCTATGAAACTCATCAAATATGTCATCGTGAGAGAGAGTTCGTAGCTGGATCACATGATCACGTTTATTAGATGCTGCTAATGATTCAGTGCCATATATATATATATATATATATATATATATACGAACTAGATGAAGAAACGTATATCCTGATGAATAGAGATCTTATGACGCAGTTTATTTACGTTCGGGAAAGTGCCTGTGAGGTCTTTAAAGGCTCCCTAGGTAGACTATTAAAAATAAAGGTGCTATAAAGGGTTCCCTTACAAACAAGATGTTTATTCAAGTGTGCTGTTCGTATAGTCCTTTTAAACAAAAACAAAAAACAATAACTAATACTGAAATTTACTAATATAATACTAGTACGTTAATATAATATACTTACTAAATACAGTATACTTAAAAAACAATTAACAATAATATAGCTTCTGATAAACCATGTTATGGTCCTTTTGTGAAACAAAAAAAACAAAAATAGTTCTTCTGTCACCGTGTAGCACCTTTATTTTTATAGTATACGCTTCAAAAGGCATAGAAAATGTTGATATATTAGACCAAACTAAGTGACTTTAAACCAGCAGTTGTGTTTGTCCTGCACTTTTTTTACACTGTAGGTTCTGGAACAGATCTATTGTTAAACATCTTGTTTTAAAAAGTGAATATATGAATGTATACATCAAACAGAAGTGTTAGTAAAACATCTCTAAGAACATCAAATGAGCCGAATCAGATTCAGTTTTTATTGTTGCTCATAACAGGTGAAAGTGCTCGGATATAATCGTCAGATTTCTCACATTTCTAATCCGAGTGGAGATCCGTGTCAGAGAGATTTTGGACGCTCACAAGCTCAGTTTTGATCACTAAGTGCTTTTCAGATGCTGCCATCACTTTCCACATCCAAACGTCCGGAAGCTCTCGCTGTGGCGTCTGGTTTCTTCTTTCTCAGAGTAGAAACTAATGGAGTGCTGAAGTATTTTGACCTGATCTCCGGTCAAAGACTCCTTTCAGCTGAATGACACTTGACATCACAGCATCAGGGGCCGCTGTTTCATGTTCGGAGGATAACTGAACTCACACACAGAATACAAACAACACAAGAGCGCCATATTTAAAGACACAGTTTACCCAAAAGTCAATACATTGTCATTTAAAGGGACAGTTCACCCAAAAGTGAAAATTCTGTCATCATTTGCTCACCCTCATGTTGTTTCAAATCTGTATACATTTCTTTGTTCTGCAAACCACAAAGGAAGATATTTGGGAGAATGTGAGTAACCAAACAGATCTCAACCCCCATTGGGAAAATAAATACTGGGGCATGAGATCTGTATAGTTACTGACATTCTTCCAAATATCTTCCTTTGTGTTCAGCAGAACAAAGAAATGTATACAGATTTGAAAACATGAACTGTCCCTTTAATGCACTTCTTTACTTCCACGAACATCTGAACTTCTGTTTTCATGTAGAACAAGGCCCTGGTGTCCTTAAAGAATCTAGTGCTTTTATCATGTTTTGTATAAATCTATCTTTGTTGTACAGAAATCAGATGAAATCAAACATCCTGCCTCACGTCTCCGTGCTTCAAGAAGAAATAAATGAGGGTGAGTAAATAACTTTAATGATTTCAATTTATGAAAGTGATTCATTCAAACTAGAATACTGTCAAGTCATTTAAAATAAGCACAAGATGACAAAATGCATTAAGCTCAGTTGGTTTACTTGATACCAAAACAAAACCACTTTAATACATCATTTGTTTATAAAGTGATCATCACAGGTGAACATTAATACAGGCTGAGATTGTCCATTTATCTTCAGATATTTAGAAGCTTCTTCACCGCTTCTTTGTACTTCTGGATGTTGTCTTCCGTCTCTCCTTCGTTCTTCAGCTTGACCATCGTGTCTCTGTACTCCTGAACCTCCGGCTGACCCAGCACCGCCTCATCTCTCGCCCCGAGCGGCCGCATGCGCACCAGAGTTTCCACAACGTTCTTCTGAGACGGACTGTCCTCCCACTCGTACTCCTCCACGTCCGCACGCGTCTTCTCCGCCTCCCATGCTTCGCTTTTCTGTAGACAGAAACACAAGATCGATACTGAGGAATGAGAACAGAACGGCCAAACGTGATTTCATCTCGATGAGCGGCGTGTACATGAAAAGACTTTTCTCCATTCCTCCCGTCCGAGGCCTGTTATGGCGCACAAAAGCTTCTTTGTGCGTATGAGGGTCTATACGTGCCGCTGGACGGATAAACCTCTCGCAGGTGCTGGAGAATAATAAACATTAATGAAGTTTCCTCTCGTTCATCTCAAGCCTCCTCAAACCACCTGCGCCTCCGGGTCATTCTGAGGGACGCACTGATGGATTAGCCGCTTTCTATGGAGATGAAGGTTTGGAGGATTTGATCAGCACGAGTAACCCAAATGATTCAATCAAGCGCTATGAATGTAATTGATGAGGTTGACCTTTAGCGTAATGAGGTCTCGAGGGCTCGGAGATCCTGTGAGAGACATCGTGATGATTTCATCGCTCGGTTAGAAAGAACCTGTCGAGTGTTTTGGTAAAAAACTAAATCTAAACATTATTTATGTTATATCCAAGACCTGATTTACATCCAATTGAGGAAAACGGCAAGCGATTCGTAAAGCAATATAAGCGAGAAGTGCCAGTAATACAAAGTTAAGAAGTATACAGAGAACATTAGAAAAGGAAGAGAGGTGGGTCTTCATTATGATTATTTACGTTTCTATTATGCGTTTCTGTTTTGTTAGCATGTACTGTTTTTTTGCTTCTTCATCCACTGGCCATATAGAGACATTTCGTCCATGTTGATATTACGAGAACATCTGACTCATGTCATGTCAAACCATCAGATATTTTGAAGAATACACTGAACCCCATTGTATGAACCACTGGGACATTTCTCAAAATATCTTCTGCTGTGTTCCTCCGAAGAAAGAGACAGATTTACAAACACACGAGATAGTATAAATGATGACCTGAACTGTCCCTTTAAGAACAACGTATAAAAAATCAACTGAACCCCTCGAAATCCACCCGGGCCACATTTGTTCCCAAACCTCTTGTGGTTAATGTGAACACAGTTTGAATGGATTATCCTCGGACTGTATTGGCAGCTAAATCAGGTCTTGGATACACAATCACCCTCACGGTCTTCAACAATCACTGGCTTTGTGCTTCAGCATCGCTCTCCCGACGTCACGCCGCCCCGTCTCAACTCTTCTGAATCTCCATTGTGCCAGCGAAAGGCCAGCGGACATTGTTACACTTCCCAAGAAGGACTGCAAACAAAACACCAGTGACGTTCAGTACATGTAAGAACGCGGTCACGCAGCGCCGATGATAGAACGTTTGTCTGTTTGAGAATGTGAAAGTTCACGTTCTACTTTTTAAGAACGTCAACGGATCAGCGGGTTTACGGTTGAAGACGCTCCTCGTCTACGGAACGCACAGAAAGGATTCGTGTAGCTTTGAGAAGTTCAAGTGGATGAATTTCACGGCTCTTGTGTTTTAGCTGTTAATTCATCCTCTGTTGTGTTAATGAGGTGAACACTCGATACTGAAGGTTACTAATAACTCCATCAAGTCACAAAAGAAATCGTCACATCACATCTCCAGCCAATCACATCGCAGGATTTCACTTTGATGGTGAACTGGAGTGTAAGCAGAGATGTTTGTCCACAATGATATGAAGTGAAATATTCATTATGTTGTAATGAGATGAAATCTCTCCGTCAGCCAATCAAACGATACAGGTTGCTCATTGGGCGAGACAGGTGTCAATCATGCAAGATGTCAAATCAAGTAAAAACAAATATATTACGACTGAATGCGAGTTATCTGGAAAAGCCGCAGTTTTTGGTTTTATTGCTAAATATGTTTCACACAATCCCAAAAAATAATAATGATTACGATGTTGTGATCTTTTAAAAGTAAAGAGAAGTAAAGGGAAAATTTGAGATTGAAGTTTGTAATATTTTAAGACTTTTTACTTAATTTTCAAAATATTACAACTTAAGTATTATATTTATGAGAATATGAATAGATTTTTTTACATTACTCTCAAAATATTATAAGTTTATGCTTATATTGCTATGAATTTATTCTCACAATTTGGACCCTTTTCAAAACATTGTCTTTCATTTTGTAAACAATTTTTTCATGTGGCACTAAAACATCAAAATATTGAAACGTGTATATTAAAATGTAAAATAGTTATCATCTGGATTTCTTTATGCTGGTTAAACTAAAGCAATTCACTGTAGCTGTTCCAGATAACACGCATTCAGTTGCTGCTACTTTATTCTTGTCATTTTGGCTTTATTTTCAAAAACTTTTATCTTGTAATAATCTTTTTTAAGTGGCACTTAATGAACAATAAAATATCTCAGTTTTTAATGCAGGAGCTCAGGGAAAAGCAATGCCACTCATCCTCTTGATGTGACCCCTCGGGGGGTCTGGCTCATGGAAAACAGCCCCTCTGACAGCAGGCCACCGCTAAAACTTTCATAAGACTCGAGGTACAATAGACCCTGTGAAAAATTCATGACATCAGAGAGACTCTCCTGTTATTCAAGACCACGAGGACGGAAATTATATCAATCGACACCAGAGACGGCGGATCACAATCACATGACTGAAATCTGTACGGTAGCTGATATCTTACAATTTAAAGCTACATCAAATGATGATTTTGAAAAACCAGCCCAAGTGTTTCTAACCTGATAGTTCACTCAAATCTGTATGAGTTTCTTCATCAGAACACAACGGAAGATATTTTGAAGAATGCTGATAATCAAACAACACATTGACTTCCATTGCATGAACCACTGAGACATTTCTCAAAATATCTTCTGTTGTGTTGCACTGAAGAAACACTCACATACATGAGAATAAATGATGACAGAATTGTGATTTCTGAACTCATATCTCATTTTAGCTGGCAGGACGGAGTTGATACGTGAAGTGGAGTGACTCACCCAGGACTCGTGATAAAGAACCGTGAGCAGGTACATGGCATAATCGTAATTCTGCTGTCTCAGCGGGCAGCTGAAAACACACACAAGAGATCCAGATGAAACATTTCACTTGTGTTTAGTGTTGAAACTGTAAAAAGCTCGCTCGCCCACCTGTCTGTGGTGATGGTGAGAGTGCCTTTGGCGTAACGCTCGCCGCACAGTTTGATCATTTTCTTTCTGGCGTGATCATCCAAATTTAAACTGGAGAGCTTCACCTGTTCAAAAAATAAAAAATTGTAAATGTGACAGAAAGAAAAGTGGAACCAGTGTTTATCTGCACACATTGGTCTCATCATATTCTATTTTGCAACCTGAATTAAATGAGATGAGACGAATGGTTGCATTTAAAACCAGCAACATGCGGTAAATTGAATGAAGTCTGATGCATAACCAAATGATTCTTATCACTCAAATCTGTACAAAACTGTTCTTAAAATCATGCAAACTCATGTACTACATGTTTGAATCAGTGTTATGAAGTGTTTGCTGGATGTTTTATATAATAATGTACATTACCATTCACTGCAAAGTTCTATTTCATCTTCTACCATGGAGTCCTGGTTCTATTATAATAAATGATGGTATTTTATAGAAAAATCATTGTTTTGTTTAGTATGTAAACTAGAATAAAACACACAGCAGGTCAAATCTGTGAGATGGTCTTAAAACTCATCAGGGTTCATCTGAGAACATCATCACATCAACTCCCTGTCAAAATCTCAATCTGCACTTTAATCCAGATCTCCAGCAATCACTTTTTCCTCTTTGTCTTCATCCAGACATGTTCGACTACATCTTATTCTTTAAAACAACAAACCCTCCGAAAAAACAAACAACTTCATACAATTCTGCTCTTTAATCCTGCTCAGAATCAGCCAATGAGATCAGAGACACTCCCCTGTGATGTCATCACTAAGCTTCCTCCAGCTAACAGATCAAATGACAAATCTAGTGTCTTCCACGATAACGGGTTTTGTTTACACGTGAGCTGATGACGCTTTATTTATTTCAGGAAGACCTTCTATAAATCTACACTTTCATCCCTTCACTTTAAGACTTAATCCAGCGGGATTACTGACCACTCCCACGTCTCAGTTATTACTCTATTCAGGCAGATGGTGACAGATTTATGAGAAATCACACACTTCCCATTATAATTCATCTATCCCATCTCAATGAGTATTTGTTGTGCTCATAGCTTGTGTCCTCATGTAACATTGAAGTTAGATGTCAACACATGCACCTTACAAGACTCACCTTGAGTGTAACTATTCTGGCATCCGGGTTTCGCAGCGACGGTCCAGCTGACACGAATTCTTTACTCTGTATCTGTATTGGGAAATGCTTCATGCATTTCTCATCAGAGTCCAGGGCAGAAGGCCACTCCGTACAGAACTCTGAAAAACAGACACAACTGTTACATACTACACATCAATTCATTGCTCTCATATAAAAGTCAAGATTCATAACTTAAACTTACGCTTCAGGGCTTCGCAGTGTTGCTTAATGGCCACTGGGGTTAAGTGCAAAAAGTTTGGAATCTAAAGTAAATGAAAGCATGTGGTTAAAATGCGTTTATGTAACACAACACGACAATGCTTTATAACAAGAGTTAGTAAACGCACTTTTATGAGTTCCAGGTTGCCCTTTTTTTCAGGCGGTACACCTCTCTTCACCGGGTAACCCATCCGAACAGGCAGAGGAACTGCTGATGGTTTGAATGATGCTGCTGTCGGGTAAACTGAAGTCCAGTCCTGACTGACGCTCATACGCTCTGTCCTGGGTTCACCAGCCTGTGCAGTAAAGGACAATGATATTTATGTTGACAGCTCTGTATCACCTACAAATGAATTAAAGTTATGTAGGAATGTATTCATCTGTCCTCACCGGTCTCTTTGACCTCCTCTGGCCACGAACACCTTTGCCTGCAGATTCTGTGATCAAACATTTGAAGAACATTGAAACTACTGCATTAAAGCGATTAATACTGAACAACACATTCATATTAATTGTAGAAAAATGAATGTACTCATAGTTCACATTCACATAGTATTATGGCATTTAAATTATACTTTAAACTGTCTTAAACATTTTTAGTAATAGCTAAAAAAATACATTGTATGGGTTAAAATTATGGATTTTTTAAAATGTGAAAAATCATTAAGATATTAAGTAAAGATCATGTTCAATGAAAATATTTTGTACATTTCCTACCATATATATACAAAAACTTTTTGTGATTAATATGCTATGCTAAGGACTTCATTTGGACAACTTTAAAGGCGATTTTCTCAATATTTTTATTTTTTGCACCGAGTTTTAATATAAATTCCTATCGACCTATCATAACAAACCATATATCAATACAAAGCTTATTTATTCAGCTTTCAGATAATGTATAAATCTTAATTTCGAAAAATTGACCGATAAGACCGGACCCATTGTCCAGGGTCACACACATCTCTCCTTATGCATCGCTCATGTAGGCAGGTGTAGTATCATAAAATGAAATCTTTACCTCGTTCTGCGGCTACAGCGCTTGTTGAAAGGACAGAGGAGGTTGACATCCTTCTGCTGAATGAAATGACATGATATATTCCGTTAATATGACACTTTATTCTGCATACGGAGGTTAGCGCAGGGTGACAAATGGACGCCGCCATGTTGGAAGAGGCTACTACGTTCCTACGGCGGCCCGGAAGTACACACGTAACGCGAAGCTGAAAATACCCTCAGCATGAGGGACGCCAAACGAACGGGCAACACCATTCACCAATGTAATGTATATTTGTTGGATATTCAATTAAAATGTGCGTAAAGAAGAACAAACAAACCAAACAGACTGATTTTAATCAAAAGCACGACTTTACTGTAACTTTGAGAATGTATAAATTGCTGGAATAACAGCATTTGAGATGAAATGACATATCAACTGCACTTGTATGAAACGCGGTTTAAAACCGTGATTGGTTTATTACTATTATTGTTAAACAAATGAAACAAAAACTGTAGGTAAAAAAATAACACGCTGTATCGTGAACACTTTCTTCGTGAACGCGCCCGATGCTGGCAGGTGCAGCAGCGCGCTCCCGGCATCTGCACATGTGTAAGTGAGCGGCGTTCACAATCTGATCTTCACTCAAACTACTGCACAATATTATTATTATTACTAAACAATATTATTAATAATAGGACGTTTCTTTACAGAATAAGAAGACATTTGCAGACAAGCTTTATACGTTTATTTTCTTGTTATGACAGGATGAGCATGTAGGCTATAGCCTACATATATTTATTTTATATACAGTTTGAGGATATAAGACTTATGTAAACAAATAAGAAAATTTATGAATTAGGCTACATTACATTAGTACACAGAAATATCTAGTTATATTTGATGTGAAGATATAATTATTTTTTAATAAATTTTTGATTTACACTAAGTGTATTAAACTAGATAGATAACGTGTCAATACACAGAAGAAGAGATGGCCTGTTTATTTTCCTTTTCAGTTAAGAAATCTGTAGAAATTATGTAAATTTGGGATATTCCAAACAAAAAATTGACAAAATTATGATAAATGCAAAATATTTAAAAATGAACAGATCTACATATTAGACGGCACAAAAATAAAACTAGATTTCTCCCTGTTTGTAAGAATACACAAAGACAGCATGAGGTTTATCTCTCTCTCTCTCTTTCTCATTCTCTCTCTCTCTGTGTGTGTGTGTGTTTATCTCCCCGTCCACTAAATCCTCTTGACACGCTCGGGCTGTGAGGGGTTTCTATCATTTGACATTGTGATCTGTAGCTTAATGCGCTGGTCTGAAACCATATCTGAGAGCGGACGGCGCTGTATCTGTGGCTTCTGTCAGCGTTTCTGCCCGTGTGACTGACAGACGTGGCACAGAGGATGGCAGAGTTTTGTTTCGATTTGTCTTCACTCACAAAAGCTTTTTTCCAGTGGCTTTGTGCATCCGTCCACCGATCATCTCATGATGGAGATGGATGCCGAAGAGTCTGACCTCATTCATTTGGGTATCTGAATACTCCTCCTCACTTCTCTCCGTCACTGTCTAATGAGGATTTCTGAGAACACACAGACAGGTAATGATATTTATCAAATGCTCATTTTTCTTCCAAGTTATTGTTTTTGGATTCATGTGTTTTTTTCTTATACTGCCAAAAGTATTGATGCCTTTAAATGTAATCTTGGTTTAGTTCACCCCAAAATGAAAGTCATTTCAAACCTGTATACATTTATTTTTTCTGATGAACACAAAGGAAGATATTTGGAAGAATGCGAGTAACCAAACAGATCTCACCCCCCCATTTACTGCCATAGTAGGGGGATGAGATCTGTTTGGTAACTCACATTTCTCTAAATATCTTCCTTTGTGTTCATCAGAACAAAGAAATGTATACAGGTTTGAAATGACAAGCGGGTGAGTAAATGATGGCAGAATTTTTATTTTTGGGTGAATTGTCACTTTAAGGTTGTTGGTTAAAAAATAAAGCAATAACAGCAACTCTTCTTATTGTGAACCAGCATGCAAATAGGCAGATATTACATTTACGGTCTTGGTTACTGTTTGAAGTAGCACAATACAGCTGTTTTACATTAAGATGGATGTAAGGATGTCAACCAGTGCTCTTAAAAAAATAATGAAACCACAAATCTCCAGTTTTTACCCGTTGAATGTGTGTAATCCTGTGTGTAAGGTGATTGTAAACATGTTTCATGGTGTCTTGACTCTCAGTGGAAGATTCTGAATGGGTCTGATGATCTTCAATGTGTATTCATTCATTTTTAAACGTGTAGAGTTTGTCTACGCTGCTCCTTATTTAAAGGGACATGCTCTTTATTTCTCCAAATACTAAAAATCCGGTCATCATTTAAGCACCATTATGTTGTATGTGAGTCTTTAGTGGAACACAACAGAAGATATTTTTAAGAGCTAAGTCAATGAGAGCTAAGTTTTGTCCTTCGTTCACAGGTTTTGTGGGGTGATAAATCTGTACATCTCACCCGGCGGTGCCCTTTAAGTGCATACCGCCCCACGGGTCACGTCCCCATCATGGGGGAGAGGCTGGTTCGCCCCACGCCCCTCCTATCCCGCGGACGCACCTTCAGATGGGCCAGCGACAGCATCAAGCTAAAAAACTGCGCTCACAATGGGCACGACTTCATGGTCCGGAGCTCGCGGAACAGCCTGGAGGAGGCAGCAGCGGCCAGCGCTTCTCTCACAGCGGCCCACTCTCCTGTTTCACTGGAACTGGAGCCCGTGGTGAATAATGGATCAAGCGTGCTCAACTCTTCAGGTGGGCCCACAAAGGAGCCACCGGCGCACAGCGAGCTCGGACAGTCGCTTTCCTCCTCTCCTCTCTCCATCTCCACCGCCCTCGTCCCCGGAGAGACGCCGTGCCCGCCGCCCACTGCTCGCTTCGCACACGGTCCTTACTACGCTAAGACTAGCATGCAGGGTGATGTGTACAACTTCCTAGAGAGACCCGCTGGCCTGAGGTGTTTCCTATATCACTTCCTGGTGTGAGTACACTTCCTGTTTACTTTTCAAAAGCCAAAACTTTTAACAATATGTGTAATTCTTATAAAAAAATATAAGAAGGTATATTTCTTTAAAGGTATAGTTAACCCGAAAATATAAAAATTCTGTCTTCATTTATTCTCTGTGTTGTTAAATGTGTATGTGTGTGTGTCTTCAGTGGAACACAACAGAAGATATTTTGAGAAATGTGTCAGTCGTTGTGTGTTCACACAATGGAAGTCAGTGGAGTTCAGTGTTGTTTGATTATTAAAGTTCTTCAAAATATCTTCTGAAGAAGAAATTATGAAAGAATTCTCACATTTTTGGGTGAACTGTCCCTTTAATTATGAAGAAAATCATCATATTTGACAAAAGGTTTATTCTAGTTTTTAAGCATTTATTGCTAAACGATGTCGTTTTTCTCATTTTTAGTGACATTTGTTTCCAGGTTGTTCTCCTGTGAAATAGAATTTTAGAAAAATTTTGTTGAGGTTCTGTTGTGGAATTGTGTGTATTTAACCCTCCGTTGTTTAATGATTCAAGTCTCTTGAATCAAATGTTTTAGATTTAAATGTCTTATAATCATATTTACACGTATTACTTACATCTGGTGTCTAACATATTACATCTAGTCCTCTTTACCTCTTTTGACTCATTTTTTGACTTATTAGTGGACAAATTGTTTCATGTTGAGTAGCTGTGTTTTATGTTAGTCGTATCTGCTGACAGGTGTTATACGAGCGAGCACCACATACATTAGAAAACGCACAGATCTAGTTTATTTACATCTGTTCTGATGGTGTGTTGTGTTTAAAAGTGCATGAGGTCTTTGTTCTAGCAGTGTGGTAATTACAGCTGGTGTTGTGCATTGTTAAGATCTTAGTAACTAAAGTCTCACAGGACTTAAGAAGGTCAACATGATACTGAAAACAGAATCCGTTTGTCTCTCTCATCCACAGGAAACACACAAACAAGTGATCGGGATGTCTCGACTTCAGTCACATAAATACAAATTTTTCGCTTGACTTGTTTTGTGTTTTTGGAGCTTGCCAGCTTTATTTGAACAATATCTGCAATGTCCCTCAGAAGTTATTCAAGATTGTTTATGGACATGAGCGTCTGACACCCATTTGACTGAATGAATTTCAGATTCAGAATATCACATGTTCAGATGGCTCTCTGCCCAGCGGCTTTAATGATTTCTCGTGTGTGTGTGTTTGATGGTGGTGGTCTGATAACCTCTCAATCTCTTCTGTCTAGAGTTGCAGTCGTAGCGCTGAACCTGATCTCAACCTCCTACAATATTAAACCCCACTGACTCATATTCTGTGCCGCTCCTTTAAGTAACTCTTACTTAATGGTTATCGATGCCAGGCTCTGCCCGTTTCTGCCAGCGCTAAAGCGGGTACATCAGTTCTGACCCACTGATCTGTCTGATCTTCCTGTTAGCGTCTGATCTCTGTCCAGATTTGAGTTTCACCAAACAGTGTCTTTTGAAACTCTAGAAGAGATGCTCAACAATCTGAGATGAGTTGTTGCTTGTCCTGACGCCTTTTAAGATGTATACTAAAGTTTAGTAACTTTCATTTATTAAAAAAAGTGTGATCAGAATGGATGACCCTGTTGCATTATGGGTAATATCAGCTGCGCACATAGCTACAGTAGGTGCTATGATAAATCTTATGCAATAATGACATGGCTTCATGGCTGTGGACATTTGGTCTTTACGTAATACATGGATGCTGACGTGCCGCATGTGCGTCTTTCAAGCGTCCTTCCTAATGCAAAGTCTTCCTTCAGACACATTGAGCCTCTTTAAAGCGATCGTGATAATTCATTACACTTAAAAAGCAAGAATGTCAAGTTCACGAAGGATTGTGCAAAAGATTTGTTCTTGGGACTGAGAGCGGAGGGAAAGCAATTGGATATGAGCGCTGTAGGTTTTCAGAAAGCGTTTGGTGTTAAATTAACTTGTTTTCTTGGCACATGATGAGTTAGTCAATAATTAAAGGTTCCTAAATCCAGCCAGAAGGTTTTGTCAGGTCATTGAACTACTAGAGCGTGATGGAGAGATCCAGAAATGTGTCGTGTAAGTGTTGAATGAATGATTCTTGGCTTCTAGGAATGTTTGTGCATTATATTCTGCAGTTTTTACATTAAGAGAATAATTACTGATCAGTTCTTGTGCTGGAATCTATTGGTGATTTAATCCTCTATGGACAGATGGACCGCTATGGATGCAGAATTCATTTTTAACCTGAAATCTCTTTAAACATACTGTATATTTGACAAAGGTGTAAATGATGAACATACAAAACTTTAAAGACTGTAAAGTGGTGCAACGAATCACACAATTCGGACCATATTGTGGCTTTTGAGTCACGGATCGGATCTTTTTTTTTGGTTCAGCGAATGTAAATTTTACTTGTAATGTGAGCAGTTTAGAGAATCACATCTTTCACTTTATGATGAATAAACGATCCGTACGAATCAACCACGATCGTTTCACCACTAATAGAGATTTATATATAGTTGGGTTCAGGGTTTGGTTTGGTTTGAATTGTCATGTTGTAGGGCTGTGTGTAGTTACTTCAGTGTTGTGTTTCCTGAGCAGTCGTCGAGTGGATTGTGTGTCTGTTCTCTAATTTCTGTCTCGGGATTTTGAAACCGATTGTCATCAATAAATAATCCAGTGCTGGATTTCACAGCTCTGTTTTTTAAAAATCAAACACTTTTTTGTCACTTTTTTTATCTTGTCACTGTTCTTCCAGCCTGATCTCATGGGAATACATAACTGTTTGACAAGGTGGTATGAATATGCATGACGTAAATCATACAAAAACTCACATTTTTCTTCCCAAAATCTGTAATATCTTTCTTCTGCAGAACACAAAAGAAGAAGTTTTGAAGAACATTGGTAACCAAACAATGAAATGTATAATATTTATGATATTTTCTTTTGTGTTCGCAGAAGAATGAAAATCATACAGGTTTGAAATGACATGGGGGTGTGTAAATAATGACAGAATTTTCATGTTCGGGTGAACTAAATAAGATTGTACAAACTTATATGAATAAGCCCTTTGTTAACCTAAAATTTGACATCTTGACATTTTAAAATACATTTTGATAATTTTATATCTTCAGCACAAGTATGTCAGTGATATCTAATAATCTATATCAACCAGCCCTACTTTTTTTTAAGGTTTTAATGGATGTGCGTTTGATCTGATCTGGTGTCAGTCTGATAAGGCTGGATAATGCACCAGCTGTTTTATTTTAATCAGATCTCCGGCGTTTGTCCTTCCAAACAGACTTTAGAGGTGACCGGGTTTGACCCTGATCTAGTAACACATCACGGTGACGCTGTTAGGTGCCGATCTGTCGTCTTAACGCTGCGGGAGGTTGATTGAAAACGGTTCGACAGACACCGAGTTTGATGCTAAGTGTTATTGTTTTAGGTGCTGGGAATCAGGTTTGGATGGGGAATTTAATTTGGATAAAGGTGAGAGTTCAGAAGGTGTCTGCAGGGGACACATATGCATGTGAGAAACAACTCGGGGTCAAAGGTCAAACGCAACAAAGATTCCCAACAAGCTTATTTGTTATCTTTTTAAAACCCGGATGACATTAATATTAAAAAAGGAAGAGATTTAATTCAATTAATCATTTTAACAGGGATTAGTAACCAAAGTATTTCTTTTTAATAAGATTAAATCCGTTTTCGTTCTGTATTTCAAGTATTATTCACAAACAGCTGAAAGATCGCTGCTGGTGAACCTTCAGACAGATTTAAAGGGATATTCAGCTTATGAAAACCCATTTCTCTTTTATCTATTGACCTGGGACTTGATCCAAATGTGAGAAAATGAGGGAGGTCGTACTGTATTCTGTGAGCGTCTCGTCCACACGTCTCTGATTATCCTGCTGTTGATGGTCAATGTCACAACATCTGGTCATTTCTGAATAGATTAAAGGAGGATTTATTTCCATACACTGATGATTCATCTCATCATTTAGCTCATGTTTTGCTTTTCAGGGTTACAGGTTTTTACAAAAGCCAGATATGTTCTGATATAGTTTTGTTTTGTTTCACAAAAGGTTTTTCAGATTTTAAAAAGGTAAGAAAGAGAGAGTTTTTAAACAACCTTTGACTGAATGCTTCTTTGTGGAACCAAAAATGGTTCTTTCGGCATCACTGTAAAGAACCTTTTAAGCACCTTTATTTTTAAGAGTGTAGATCAGAACCCTATAGAACAGGGCATTAAAAAGCTACAAAAACACATTGTTAAACAAAACCCTATAAAGTAGTACCATATAAGGACACAACATCTGTATTGGAACCCTATAGAATTAAAGATTAAAAAGCAAAAGCTTGAACCATATAGAACTGGAAGACTAGAACCATATACTGTAGAGCAGAACCCTATAGAATTAAAGATTAAAAAGCAAACGCTTGAACCATATAGAAATGGAAGACTAGAACCATATACTGTAGAGCAGAACCCTATAGAATTAAAGATTATAAAGCAAAATCTTGAACCATATAGAAATGGAAGACTAGAACCATATACTGTAGAGCAGAACCCTATAGAATTAAAGATTAAAAAGCAAAAGCTTGAACCATATAGAACTGGAAGACTAGAACTATATACTGTAGAGCAGAACCCTATAGAATAAAACCTTATAGAACACAAAGAAGCTAAAATCTATACCAGATGTTAATAGAACCTGTATAGAATGGAACATTAAAAAGCAGAACCTTGTAGACTAGAACCATATATTTTAGAAAATATATTTTAGTGCAACCTTAGAGAAGCCAAAATCTATACATTGAGAGTGCTGTAAACGTTGTGAAGGTTAGATTGTTATGGTCTGTGTATGCAGAAGGTTTTATGTCCATCATTGTGAATCTCAATCACAACAGACTGAAGACGTTCAGCAGATGTGCTTGTGCATCTGGATGTGATGTAAAGCTCAAACGTCTTGCCTCCTTCTGTAACACACACACACGCACGCACGCACGCACGCACGCACGCACGCACGCACACACACACGCACACACACACACACACACACACACATTTGATCTCTGACAGCAGTGTTTGAGTCACATTGTGTGTTTGTCTTTTCGAGTCTGCATGTCTTCATGAAGAAAGATGAAAGTGTGTTTGTAGTCGTGTGTATTTATGCAAGTGTGTAATCTGTCTTGCCCATCTGGTCACTCTGTGTGTGTGTGTGTGTGTGTGTGTGTGTCTTACTAGACTTTCCAAATGATCTTAATCTTTTTTGTAGTTCATAACTAAATGTTTTAGTGTGTCCTAATATTGGCTTTTTTCATGCATTCTTAAAAATATATACTTTCCTGTCATCAGTAAAGTGCGTTTTATGTTTGTGTTTCTTGTGACCACAGAGTGTTTGTGAGGTTAGACAGAATCAAACCCCTGCAGATTAAAACCAACACAAAGTGAATTTATCAAGATCTTTACTGATCTTTGACAGGAAACATGTAATAATTTTGATTTACATACATACTTGTGTGTGATGGCAAATCTCTTCTCTATCTTCAGGTTCCTTATGGTCCTTGTGTGCCTGATATTCAGTGTCCTGTCCACCATCGAGCAGTATGCTGATTTTGCCACCGGATCTCTCTTCTGGATGGTGAGTGTTTTACAAAACGTGCAAAAATAAAGTTTTTTATTAATATGCACAGTAAGACATTTAATAGGGAAGTCATATAGACTTTGAGCCAGAAGCAGTTACTCATGCGTCCACTTGATGGCGATGTTTTATTTCAGTTCAGCTGATGTTGGGTCTCATAAAGAGTTCTTGTGAGCACAATTGGTTTTAGTAATTTGGTTGTTTTGTGGAGTGGATTCAGCTGTCACATTACAAAAGAAAACCTGTTATAATAAGAGTGTCTCATGTTTAACATCTCAATTATTTCTCTTAATAGATTAAATGGAGGGCAGATTAAACCTCTGCTTAAGTCTCATCTGCATCTCAAATATTTCTCCTGAGAAAAGAGTCAAATGTCTCCATTAGAGTTGCAGAAGAACTGAGCTCAGATTTGTCTCGTCTCCATTCAAAAGTCAATATTATGGAAGATCTCAATATGAACTTAAACATTTCTTATCACATTTGGCCTTGACGTGTGTCTTCAGGAGATCGTGCTGGTGGTGTTTTTTGGCTCGGAGTATGTGGTCCGGCTGTGGTCAGCTGGCTGTCGGAGCAAATACGTGGGTGTTAAAGGACGTCTGCGTTTCGTCAGGAAGCCCATCTCCATCATAGGTACCCAATGAACTATTAACTTATATCACACCTGTTTCCAAAGATGAACTGTGCAGATCCTGGCTTATTAATAATTGACATATTTACATTATATTTCCAACTTTTCATTAAAATTTTGGCTGGTCAATGAAAAGTCTTACAGGGGGAAAATTTCACTATTAAAGTTGTGTTACTATCATGCCTATTATTGGTTTTTATAAAGCACATATTGTGCATGACCAAACTCCCTAAATCTACCCAATACCTAACAACTACCTTAAAAACTATTAATAAGCAACAAATTAAGAGTTTATTGGGGAAAAGTTGTAGTTATTGGTTTGTAAACAGTGAGAATTGTCCCCTATACTGAAGTGTGACTGTCTTTCAGTGTTAAAAAAAATCTTCATATATTTACCAAAATTGTAAAAACTGTCACAGATCTGATAGTCGTGGTGGCGTCTGTTGTGGTTTTGAGCGTCGGATCTAACGGGCAGGTCTTCGCCACATCTGCTATCAGGTCAGAAATGTAATTGATAGAAAAAGCAACATTAAAGTTTACCGCAGAATCTCACTGTATCGTGCTGCGGTTTAAAGCTCTCGTGTGATTGGTTGCAGAGGAATCCGTTTCCTGCAGATCTTGCGAATGCTGCATGTGGACCGTCAGGGTGGAACGTGGAGGCTTCTGGGATCCGTGGTCTTTATTCATCGGCAGGTACTTTACAGTTCAGTTAAACTCATCTCATTGCTGATGTGTCATAATCGGCTTCATATCACTCCAAATATGGCCTCATTAATCCACATCATCTGAGCAGAAAGCTCCTGTTTCCGTGATCTAAGGCCTGTTAAATCCGTCCGTACGGCCTGTGAAGTTTTAAGTGAATCAGTGAGTTTGCCTTTTAAGGTGTTTGGATAGAGTTTGAGGCATCCGGCGCTCGCCGTCCTCTTTACAAAATGAGCCCGTAAAGCAGATACAGTGTGACACATAAAAATACATATTTTCTCCTACAATGAAAGAGTTAAAACCATTTCCTGGTATATTAGGAGCTAGAATAAAAATATGTTATGTTATTAATAAATAAACGTCTCTTTTTTTTCCACGGTTAAGGAACTGATCACCACGCTGTACATCGGATTCTTGGGTCTGATCTTCTCCTCGTATTTCGTGTATCTGGCGGAGAAAGACGCTGTGGATGAAGAGGGAAAAACAGGCTTTTCCAGCTATGCCGATGCTCTTTGGTGGGGTGTGGTAAGTATATCTGCTTTATCCCACCAAACATGTCATTACCACAAACTCATCCGTGATGTCATTTGTCTACACTTCACAGATCAAACAAAAACCAGCTTAGACTAGCGTCAGCTTCTGCGCTTTACCACGCTGTGTTTGTTCTGGCTGGTTTCGCTTTCATAACATGAAGTTTGTTGACAAAGTCAAGTTGTGTGGATTAAGAAAAGTTTGTATTTGGAACAGAAACATGTAATGCTATCACATATACAGATGTTCGAGTAAACAAATCCATCAGATGATAATAATAATTGTTGTTAATAAAGAACGTGTTTAGCCCAAAAAGAATACAATACAATTTGAAAATTAGATCACATATGTGTAAATTTTTTGACATCTAAAAGCTGAATAAATAAGCTTTCTATTGATGTGTGGTTTGTTCGGACAATATTTGGTCAAGATACAACTATTTAAAACGCATCTGAGGGTGCAAAAAAAATCTAAATATTGAGAAAATCACCTTTAAAGTTGTCCAAATGAAGTCCTTAGCATAGCATATTACTCACAAAAATAAAGTTTTGATACATTTATGGTAGAAAATGTACAAAATATCTTCATGGAACTTGATCTTTACTTCATATGATTTTTGGCATAAAAGAAAAATGGCAAATTTTGACCCATACGATGTATTTTTGGCTTTTACTACAAATGTTCTCGTGCTACTTAAGACCCAGGGTCACACATTTATATTTTATTGATTTAGTGTAGAATATCGGTATTTGTTGTACTGTGAGGTATTTTGTGTGTTGTGTATCAGGACTAATATGTTCGGCTGATGGGAATGTTTATATCCGCAACAGACGTTCTCAAACACATGTAAATGTCCAGCGATTCGTTTAGCTGTGAATTACAAAACCGCACCTGAAATAAAACACGCAGCCGATGAAAAGGCCATTGATGGTGAATGAAGTTTCCAGTGCAGGTCATTGAAATGCT
The DNA here is from genome assembly GCA_026939265.1 of Oreonectes daqikongensis. Taxonomy (NCBI): domain Eukaryota; kingdom Metazoa; phylum Chordata; class Actinopteri; order Cypriniformes; family Nemacheilidae; genus Oreonectes; species Oreonectes daqikongensis. The sequence goes on from JAOTQM010000675.1 coordinate 105,494, forward strand.
GAATTTAGTGTGAACCGTAATGAGAAAGCAATCGTACAGGAATCTGAGGCGCTTCTGATCTTTTCACCTCTTCACTTCTCATTCTCTTCTCTCTGCAGTAAAGTGTTGGATCTGTGAATTAAAGCTGTAATTGCGGAGGTGTAAAGCGGGTCAGAAAGCGCATGGCCGCCCGTCGGCCCTTGAATCACGGACAAAAGCGCTTGTTTGTATGAAGGTGGCAGCAATAAGAAACCTTGAATGGGGGTCGACCTGCTTTTGTCTCTGAGACTGTAAAACATGACTGAAGAAAAGAAGTATTGAACGCAATGAACTTGAATGTAGAATGAGGAACTAAAGAAAATATTTAATTCAACGTGAAACTTTCTCTTTAAAAGCTTTGATGAAATTCTTTTAAGTTTGAAACCCTGTTGAGATCTCTGAAAAAAAATTTCTCAGATACTTTTGCTGAATTCTAATCTAATGCCATAAATACGAAGCCATTGAGACATTAAAGAGATTTATGATTAATCTCTCCTGTAGGAGCGTCTGAGGGAATGGCGTGTTTGTTTTTTCAGGATCTGCAGGTGCAGGTCACAGCTGGCCTGAGTCATTCCCTACAGTATTCACAAAACTACATGAATCATGACTCATGAACGTTCTCTCCAAACACTCGGCTTCTCGCCGACTCAACAAAATTGCTGCGGTTCCCCCGTGTGTGATCACTGAGAAATCAAACCAAAGATTTTTCTGGTCCACGTGGCTTTTGTGATATATACATGAGACATTTATTGATCTTTATTGTCTCAATTAAACATTCAAATCTCTTTAATGTCTCATCAATGAGAATAAATTAAAAAAGCAAATCGAAATCTCAGTTTCAGAAGAGATATCAACAATGTCTCGAACTGAGCTCAGATTTGTCTCAAGATCTCAATATGAACTTAAACATTTCTCATTAAAGTTACTCAAATCCAGATTATTTTATCTCTACAGTCTACATTCATTTACATCTCCAGACTCTACATGTGTTTTAACAATTACGCTCTTATTTTTACGCTCTCAAGCAATTGTAGGAGAAACATCTGAGACGAAGTTGATACTTAAGTTTAAATGTTAGAAACCAAGTTTATATCAACTCAGTCTTAAATAACCCGCTGTAATCACACACACACACACATACACACACACACACACACACACACACACACATACACACACACACACACACACACACACACACACGCACGCACGCACGCACGCTCACACGCACGCACGCACGCACGCTCGCACACACACACACACACACACTCACGCACGCACGCACGCACGCTCGCACGCACACACACACACACTCACTCACGCACGCACGCACACACACACACACACACACTCACGCACGCTCACACACACACACTCACATACACACACACACACACACACACTCACGCACGCTCACACACACACACACACACTCACATACACACACGCACGCACGCACGCTCACACACTCACGCACGCTCACACACACACACACACACACACACACACACACACACACACTCACGCACGCTCACACACACACACACACACACACACACTCACGCACGCTCACACACTCACACACACACACACACACACACACACACACACACACACACACACACACACACTCACGCACACACACACACAGTGATGTCAGCTCTGGTTTTGCCACACACGTAGACTGAACTCTATGACTCAATGTGAATCAGTTGGTTGGAGAATATTAGGGGTTCTAATGTCACAATAACACACACACACACACACACACACACACTGTGTCTGGGCCGCCACCCGTGGCACTTGAAATCCAGTGACTATTGGAGCTCTCATGTCGCCACCATTGTGGTCTTTTGGATTTTTAGTGGTGGGATTAAACTGGAAGCACTTGTTTGACGCCTCGTCCTGGTTTAGTCCTCTTTGTTCCTCTTGAATAGAAGGAACTCACCTCGTCTCCAGAAAGACTCTCCGAGTTTTCACGCGCCGTGTTTGTTTTCCCGCGTCAGCTGAAGCTCCAGGTTTTGTGGAGGATTAGGGGAAAACCCAACAGAGCGTGAACTTCAATAGACGTCTTTGAAAACGATGCAGAACTCATTTGATGTGGATTTGTTGGGTCCGACATTTAAATAAACTAAGTTGTGTAGACATCAATGTTTCTTAACTGTTGCTATGCAGTTACCAAGATTTCTCTACCATTTCTTCAGAACACAACAGAAGATATTTTGAAGAACCAAACAACACTGAACTCCATTGACTTCCATTGTATGAACCACTGAGACATTTCTCAAATCTTCTGTTGTGTTCCACTGAAGAAACACTCGCATACACATTTACAAACACATGAGAAGAATAAACGATAAATTAATTTGTATTAATTGAACTAATTCATGTTAAATCTTCTAGGTTACAGTGACTACAATCGGCTACGGAGATAAAGTTCCTCAGACGTGGATTGGGAAAGTCATCGCCTCCTGCTTCAGTGTGTTTGCAATATCTTTCTTTGCTCTGCCCGCGGTAAACACACTATCTGCTCTCTCTCTCTCTCTCTCCGCATGCACGCACACACACACACACACACACACACACACACACACACACAGGCGTCTGGTGCCTCCGGCAGTGTTTTCCTATAGAGGTCCTGCAGTAATGGGGTCCAGGGTTAATGTTGTCCATTTAGGAGTGATAGAGCCTCCAGGGGCCCTCGGTCCTCATGTTACACATTATATAACATACACTTACAATCAAGTACAATTACAGAAGAAATGTACAATACAATGTGTTGTTGTGTTTAGATTTTTGGGTCGAAGAGACCTTTATTGTGTAATTTATACATTCACATATCAAGGTAAAGCACCAGAGTAATTTTCACAGTTTTGTTTACAGTATAACAAAAATCAGACGTTCACTTAATTTTGCACTTTTTCTCCGTGTGCAGGGGATTCTGGGATCCGGCTTTGCTCTTAAAGTTCAACAGAAGCAGAGACAGAAACATTTTAACCGTCAGATTCCGGCCGCAGCATCTCTCATACAGGTAGAGAAACACATGCGTTGTTTCTCAGCAATTGTGTTTGTAAAGTAACTTCTTCTGGGTTTCAGACGCTGTGGAGATGCTACGCCTGCGAGAAGCCGGACGGCTGCGCGGCCACGTGGAAGATGTACGTGTTGACGGGCGACTATGTTCCCATCATAAGCTCTGAAAACTCCAGTCCTGGGAATTTCAGACGGCTGGTGAGGAGAAAAGTGTTCGACTTCCTCCCCTTTGTGCAAATACAAATACACCACTGTCTTGTCTTGTTTTTTGTCTGCTTATTGTTCTGTTTCTTCCTGTCGATTGTCCTCCGTGAGCCTCCGTAGCGGGGCGCTGTAAGGTCCAGACAGTTAAAGCATTTTTGCCTGTTATTGTGTTCGGGATTTTCTAAAGGCTCGTGTAAGGATGTAGGTAAACAGTGGAGGGTGTGATGGCTGTTTCAGGTCACGTCCGATCGGTTGCAAACAACTTACTGAAATTAAGGCCCTGCTGGTCCATTCATAAGTTCATTAAAGAAAAATTATGTTTGTAATCTTTCATCACAATAATAAAACATATTATTATTAATAATAATAGAAATATAATTACAATAAAGTGACTGGAGTTATTTCAGCTGTTTTGGAGTTTTAAAATATTTTTATTTATGTTCATTTAAAAAAAATATTTGGCAGTTTTCATGTACAGTTGTCTTTTTTATATTGTTATATGGGTTTAAATGTTTATTTATTTCTGTTTAATAATTTTAATGCCTTAACTTCCTCAGTTTATTGCTAAGGCAACACTTCTAATGTACGTTTTTTATATAATATATATGTGACCCTGGATCCCAAAACCAGTCTTAAGTAGCACGACAACATTTGTAGTAATAGCCAAAAATACATCGTATGGGTATTTATTCAGCTTTTAGATGATGTAAAAATCTCAATTTCAAAAAATTGACCCATAAGACTGGTTTTGTGATCAGGGTCACATATAATAAGATAAATAAATAGATAGATATATAAATAATTTATAATTTAATTACATTACAATATATTTGAAATAATTTTATATTATATTTAGGCCTATATTTTATTTATAGAAGCATATTCTATATTTGATTTGATTTGCATTTATAAGTTTTAATAATTTTAGTTGATATTAACCCTGAAAATAGCAACTATTTCGTAGTTTTTCCATCTTCAAGTCACAGACACCACCGCAGGTTCTAAAGGAATTCAAAGGATATAAAACACATCACAATATTAAAATGGGATATTTTATACATAAATGTATCCACATTTGGCCACTCCAGACACGTCGACACATCCGCCATCTTGAAACAGTCATCATTTCAGTTTCACTGTAAGAAAAGGTTACGTTCCGGGTGCGTTTGATACGTTGCCAAAATTTCTGTCATTCATCATGTTAGTTAACACTGTTGTGAGACAGGTTTGACTCCACATGTGTGTTTAATGCGTATGAAAGAGGAAGTGGGTCAGGATGTAAGCGTAGGTGCAAGAAGCTCCGTGAGAGGCCTGATGAGTATTTTTTCTCTCTCTCTCTCTCTCTCTCTCTCGGTCAGTCGTTTGACCCCACGCCCTCTTTGTCTGTCTCGCACAAAGGCGCAGTCAAATGCGATGATGTCATCGCAGCCTCTCTCCTGGGAGCAAAACCCTTTGTGTAGCGCAACAACAACAAAAAAATCTTTGTGTAGCTCTGACTCCGAACATATTGGGCAGCGCGGCCGGCCGAGTCCACCTCTTTCCGTGCGGGCGTGTGACTGTTCTCGTTCATAAACCTCTCATTCATCTCTCTATCCTGCCGTATTTCTTCCCCCCTCCTCAGCAGTTCTTCAGGCCAGTGGGAAGCTGAGATTTCACTGGCAAATCCCGCTCGCCGTCTCTGAGCCGTGAGATATGGTGACGCGACTCATGTTTTACTCCGGAGGTATTCGGCTGTGTAGGTGGCGCCGTCACCGCAGAATTCATTAGTGTAGGACGTGTTTTATGCTCGACTTTGAACATGTATATTCATGACATTCTCAAAATGTGGGACCATGAAAGGCGAACACAGATTCTCCCAAAACGTTTTATCATACTGACGTCTTGTATATGAGATTGTGTCGAGTAAGATTAAATATTCCTTTCTTGTGCATTTTCTGTGAACGTCGCAGCGAAATGGATTTCTTATCACGTATGTTTGTTGGCATATGACAACGCACAATATCACTTCACATCATTTACTCGTGTTCCAACGCTGTATTCTAAGCTTTTAGGTCAATAAAATAGTGTTTTTGTGTCAGTATACAAGAGTTATTTACTATGTCATCATGTCGTCCGCAGAGCAAGCGATATAAACGAAAGCCCAAAGCCACACGTGACAACGGTTCTCTGGGTCCCGCAGGAGAGAGAGCGATCTCCATCCCTCAGATCACCTACGAGCACATCGATGACAAAGATGCCGTCTATTCAGAGGAGCCTGCAGGTATCGCTCGGCATGCTGGGATTGTTCATCTTTAGTCTGACACTTTTAGCAGTTCTCTGCAGAAATCTCATAATATACTTCTTTTCTGTAGTACTTTTATGTTAAAATGTCATCTCACCAAATGAACTATTTTTCAAAATAATTTGTTCAAGACGCTTTGTTCTCACTGGAGCATCTAATGAGATCCATCAGCCAAAAAAAACATTTGTCGTTTGTTTATGTTCATTCTCCATCCCAAATTGGGCGGAAGTGTCACGTCTGACTGAAAACGTAAAGACAAAAAATGAATTAAAAGATGAAAAGCGGCCGCTGTGACATGACCCATTTTTTTCCCTTGGGAATGAATGTCATTTTCCACATGAGAGTGGAACACATCCTGCGATCAAATGATCTCCCGCTAAAGCCGCCTGCCTCGCCCGTCTCTTAATACGTCTGTTTTTATGGCTTTTCCTGTCAAATGGCTTCATGATAAAAGCAGAGACAGCAGAAAACACACGCGCGTCTCTTCTAAAGAGTCATTTAAACAGGAGAGGGAAAGATCATGAAATCCCAACACATGTCTGTGTCCTTTGATAACCCAAACGTGATTTTTTCCTTCGGAGTTCAAAGGCTCGGTTAGATGCTTTTACGATATTTGAAAACGTGTTACGGGTGTTTTTTCTTTTATAGCATCTCGGAAAATTCTGTAATAATGCCTGAAACCGAACCAGGCAGCAGATCATTTGAATTTCACGTTGTTTTAACATGCATACATCTCTTTCCTCTGTTGTTTTTCTGTACATTCTAACATTAATAAACAAGAAAAATGACTCGAGATATTCATTGAAATAATATCTAATGCCGTAAGAGAAAAAGCAGATTCTTGTTTAAAATTTAGATTTTTTGTCTTAATATAAAATTCAATCAAGTCATTTTGTATCTTAAAAAGAAAAAAATACATTTTCCACAGAAAGTCTGTTTTTGAATCGCTCAAGCAGATAAAATGTCCGTGTTGGTTTTGAATGGTTATATTTCTTTCCTTTAACACAGGTATCACTAAACTCTTCCGCTCATCAGGTGAGACGGAGTATCTCGACTCTTTACCTGCACACGTTTTCAACGTCCGCATACGTGTGTCTTCTGTTGCTTTCAGCCAGAAGACTGTAGACGTCTTCTATCTTTCTCACTCATCTTCGAAATCTCCTGAATTTAGACTTGATCTCTTGAGCACAGTTGGACACATTGTCAACTTTAAAGATCTGTGGTGAAGAATATTAAAGTCTTTACCTTTATTTAATGATCACGTTGATCTCCTTCTCCATGTAATCTCTTTGAACATTGATTTGTGATTTGTGTATTTCTTCGGGTCATTGATACAGACTCTAAACCAAGGGTGCACACAAAAGTTGACATTATCACTCTCTAAAAAACGTCTTTGTTCCTATAAGATTCATGAACAGTGATATTCTGATGCGTCGCTCTTTCCTGTCGTGTTTTTGTTGTGTAGCATGTTCTTAGTTTGGTCTTTCTCTGTCTGCATGTTATTAGACCGCCAGCGCTCGTGGTCGGCTTTCACACTCACCTGTCCTGCTTCTCCAGGTACATACTGTCACATTCACACATTATATTTACCGCTTGGGTTTTCTTCTGGATTTTTTCCAACAATCCACAATGCTTAAATAAATCTGATGATTTTTTAATTGGCTCTCAGAATTAGGGCATGAATGTTCGCTTTCCTACAATACCGGTCAAAAGTTTTACTCATTCTTATTTTTATAATACTAAACTTATCAAAATTGTGACCCAGGATCACAAAACCAGTCTTAAGTAGCACAAGAACATTTGTAGTAAAAGCCAAAAATACATCGTATGGGTCAAAATTAGCCATTTTTCTTTTATGCCAAAAATCATTAGGATATGAAGTAAAGATCAAGTTCCATGAAGATATTTTGTACATTTTCTACCATAAATGTATCAAAACTTTATTTTTGTGAGTAATATGCTATGCTAAGGACTTCATTTGGACAACTTTCAAGGCCATTTTCAGTTTTAAATAGTTGTATCTCTGCCAAATTTTGTCAATAGAAAGCTTATTTATTCAGATTTTAGATAATGTACAAAATTTCAATTTAAAAGAATTGACTCATAAGACTTTTGTGTCTTTTGACTTTGTCTTTTGACTTTTCGTTTTGTGATCCAGGGTCACAATTTTGAAATAATACAAAGGGAACTATTATGTTGTAAATACTTAAATGCTTTTTAAAGAACATTCTGAGCTTTGCTCTTTTCTTTCTTTATTATTCAGTCAAAGTCTATTTCAAAAACATTTTTAATCAATAAAATGTTAGTTTTGTAATGAAGAAAACAGTTTTTGTTTACAAAACTACGTTCAGACATTAAAACACATCTATGCATCAAAAGCTGAATTCTTTAAATCATTCTAAAACTTTTGACCAGTATTTGTATAACGGCACATTATGTAATTTATTTACTTGAAATAACTTCTGAATTCCTTGTTATTTAATGAAAAGTAATGTTTTCTTTTTTTTGGACAGTAAAGAAAAAGTTGGACGGCCCTGACATCTCACGAAACAACAGCCTGGTGGATGATCTGGACTTCACCGGTGAGGACGTCGCTCTACCTGTAGACACATCACAGTGAGTCCATCTGTTCATCATCCATCCATGATTTGATTTGAGTTTGAAAAATCCCACCCGTCTCTTTCTCATCGCAGTATTTGGCCTTTACATTCACATCATCAAAATACTTTCCTACATTTCCTCTCATTTCTCTCATACAGCACTTCTGCTTTTCCATGCTTCTGAAACATCTCAAGATGTTGTGCTTCATCCGCATCATGAGATGAAGAAAGCTTTGCCTCTCTCTCTCTTTCAGTGTGTTGAGAAGTCTGTTTGTGGCAAGGGAGCGAGAGTCTGTGTCCACTCAGAACCTGAACTCAAGCAGGTACTGTTTCCTGTCTGTGAACATCTGTTTCCTGTTTCACACTTCTGTCTGGAAGGTTGTGTCTGAAAAGAGTTGATTTGTTGAGTTTTATTATCCTTGAAGCTTTATTGTTTATATATCGTGACATGTCGACCTGAAGTGATTTTGCTATACCATGTTTTTACCATGGTAAATATATATGCATTGCACATATGTACAAAATTTCCCAAAACTCTTTTGTTATGATGGGTGAGCGTGTGTGTGCTCTCTCTCACCAGATGTATCATCATTCAGACTCACTCAAAGCTTCTGATTTGCTCTTCTGTTCATTTGCCCTTCGACCTCAGATGTCAGCTCAGTGTTTTGTGGCGTGTGTTGATCAGAGATGAGCATTTTCTCTTCTTCTTTAGTAGATAGTGATATCATATCAGTATAATCTCCTGATATCTTCAGCTCAGACTTAAAAGATATCTAAAAGACTTTCACATGCACTTTCTCTTTCTGTCTGACATACAGAAATATTTTGGATAAGATGGTGATTTTTTTAAGACTTTGTCTAAAATCGTTTGATTAGGTCACGAAAAATTATCACACATTTGTCCACGTTACAAACTCTGCAATGCCATTGAAAAATCATCGAGCGCTCTCCTCCTCCGGCCTGATGCCACAATAGATCATTTTTAAACTGAAAAAGAGATGCCAAAGAAAAATAAACACAGGATATTGCTGTTTTTCTAGCGGTTGGAGTGACACACCAAGCTCTCCATCTTTTGTTTCTAAGCGAGGATGCGTTAAACGGCGCGCTGGCGTGTTTATTTTTTATAGAGCTCGACCTCTGACCCCTGATCCTCCCGTCCCATCAGACCCTTATTAACATGTTTGGGTTTTGATATAATTGCGGATCATTTTGTCTGCGTGTTAATGTCGTTTTCTTTTAAATCGTGTTTGGCGTTTGAGTTGCTACAGAACTCTTGTTTTGTTTGTGTGTAATGCTGTGAAATTGGTGACAGTAATTGCAGGATAATTGAAAAGAAAGAGTTAATAAATGTACATATTAGAATAAACACAGAGAGCAGATAAAATCACTCTTACCTTAAGTTACACTAGCAGTCAAACGTTTGGGACACTTGAGCGGGAAAAAAAAACTTGTTTTGAGTGCTTAAATATTAGCTTTAGTAGACAAGTGTATTTTTCAAACATACATATTTTTTCATGACAAAACGAACATTTTATTTAAATGGGTAACTTTGAGTGAATAATGCAGAAAGAACAGCCAATAAGAGCACAGGATAGATAAAAACTCTTTTAATATTGTTTATAAAGCATCTCAGGGTGAGACCTCAAGAAGCTGCTTGAGAAAATGACATGAAAACATTTTTCTGCAAATTCTAGTGGAAAGGTGACGACACTGAAAACGATAAAATATAACATGTTTTTTTTCTTATTTTTTAAATACATCATAATTCCCATAGTTCGCTTTGTTTTATTTCATAATGTTGATGATCTTATTATTATTATTCTAAGATGTGGAAAAAAATATGAACACATAAGTAAGTAAGTGTCCCCAAACATTTGACTTTTATAAGAATTTTATAAATCTAGTGACTCAGGCTTTGTAAGTAACCATCGTCCTCTCGTCTCAAAGGTTTGTGTCTGTTCTCTCTCATGCACCTGTACAAATATCTTCCTCTTCTTCAGTTTCCAGGAGTCTGTCTGTGCTCTGGAAACACCTGAGCGTTGTGTTTATTCACACTGGCCGCTGTGTGCGTGACTTCAGGTGGTCCGGTCGCTCTGATGTGGGTTTGTCTGAGTGGATCAGAGATCGTTCAGACGGTCAGTGTTTCAGCGGAATGCGTGTGTTGATGAAATTGGATTACGTGTCTGGAACATAAATTCAATCCTCTGGAAACTGAAGCCAACAGCAGATATTTGTACAGGTGCATGAGAGAGAATGATAGAAAGTCTCAAAGTCTGATTTAATAAAAACTCACATTTCTGCCCATCTAACTACATTTATACACAATAATAAACGCACAGAGGTACGCGAATAGACACATATTTTTATCCTTCATTTTCTGTGTACATACAGTACACACTGGCTTTTTGTTTATCTTTACACAGACACACGCCTTCTTTCATAAAGTGCAGAGCTGGTTGTGGTGCACACACCTGTGCAGAATGAATCTGTCTTTGTTCAGGACCACAACAGAGGCACAGGACGGAGATGTGGGTGTGGTCTGGGATGGAGAGACCAGAGTAGGAGTGTCCTGGAGATGTGGGTGTGGTCTGGGATGGAGAGACTAGAGTAGGAAGATGTGGGTGTGGTCTGGGATGGAGAGACTAGAGTAGGAAGATGTGGGTGTGGTCTGGGGGGAGAGACAAGAGTAGGGGTGTCCTGGAGATGTGGGTGTGGTCTGGGATGGAGAGACTAGAGTAGGAAGATGTGGGTGTGGTCTGGGATGGAGAGACTAGAGTAGGAAGATGTGGGTGTGGTCTGGGGGGAGAGACAAGAGTAGGGGTGTCCTGGAGATGTGGGTGTGGTCTGGGATGGAGAGACTAGAGTAGGAAGATGTGGGTGTGGTCTGGGGGAGAGACAAGAGTAGGAGTGTCCTGGAGATGTGGGTGTGGTCTGGGATGGAGAGACTAGAGTAGGAAGATGTGGGTGTGGTCTGGGGGAGAGACAAGAGTAGGAGTGTCCTGGAGATGTGGGTGTGGTCTGGGGGAGAGACAAGAGTAGGAGTGTCCTGGAGATGTGGGTGTGGTCTGGGGGAGAGACAAGAGTAGGAGTGTCCTGGAGATGTGGGTGTGGTCTGGGATGGAGAGACCAGAGTAGGAGTGTCCTGGAGATGTGGGTGTGGTCTGGGGGAGAGACAAGAGTAGGAGTGTCCTGGAGATGTGGGTGTGGGATATTTACATGGTTTTTGATTATAAATTATGAACATAAAATGTGTAATTCCATCTCTGATTCTGTATGAGATATGCATAGAATTGTTTATGCTGATTATTATCGGTACATTTGGTATCCTTGACTTTTAGCATCTTGCTCTTTTTTTATACCAAAACATTCCAAAATCATGTTTCCTTACATACACATGATGTATTTCTGCAATAATAAACATATGTTGTGTGTAATAATACATCTGTTCTCATTGGGCCCTGCAGCTCTCACGCTCTTACAGTTTAACATCATCTTCACGTGATGCTGTGAGCCTCAAGATGTTTTTTATGCTCCGCGGGCTTCACATTCATTACAGATGTGGCCGTAACGCTGTTTCCGAGCAGACGCTCGTGTGCGGGGAATCCGTGCTTCATTACGTTAAGTGTTTGCAGTCGCACCCGCGCCGGAGACGTCTGAGGCCTTTTAAGCCTTTTCGAATGACACCAGAAGAATGAGTTAATCTGATTCTCAATAATCTGCTCATGGAGTTTAGCTGCTGCTCGAGCGTGCAAACCAGAGATCGCTTTAAAAAACAGACTAATATGGAAATATGGTACTGTGTAGTGGATTTGTAATAAATGAAGTAAAATGGCTCAAATTGGCAAGATTTTTAAAAAGCGAACATGTGAATGCTGCAGACCCGTGGAGCCATACAGCCCACATTACACAGATCCCAGGGGTCTCGGCTTTAAGTGGCACTAATAATTCTTCCAATAAGTCTGGCGGAGTGTTGAAAAGCCGCTGTGTGTATATGAGCAGAAACGGAGACCTGAGGTGATGTTAGGAGGTCAGGTTATGCAAACTAATGCTCATTTTGTGAGGAAACAAGCTTGTAAACGTTGTAATGCGTGACATGTGTTACTCATCTAATAACATCATATCACATTTTGAAAATATATAGAAGAAATACATAATATTTATAGATGTCACCAATCATTGTTTACGCTCCTGTGTTTAATTCTCTTTTCGGTTTAGTCACTATTATTAAAAATGATTGATTGACAGCTGTCGGTGTTGTATTGTAAGAGTAGCCGTACATACAGTGATGTGATAAAAAACAAAGCATGCAAACGAACGGCCAAAGACGATGTGATGAACAGGAAGTGGGAAGTGCATTGCTTCACTTCCTGTCTGTGCATTCACGAGTCAACACATCGCTGAAGTCTTTGATCACTCCAGACGAAACAAAGACCAGAAGAACTGATAGCAGAGCTTCTCTGATGTTCATATCACCAACAAACACAAAAGCGTAACACAAACACGCGTGGGAATCTAGCTCGGGTTCATTGTAGCGTGAATGTAATCGTGCGCTTCAGGAATCATCGCTGACGTACTGTAAGAAAAGACAAAGCTAAGATAAGACTGGAATGAACTCTCACGCTTCTCTGTGTAGATAGACGCCTGACAGAAGATAAAGAAACTGAGATGTTTGAGCTGAAAATGTTTGTCTGTGTTTTAGACTTCGACAGTGAAATCCTGAAGCAGTTTACTGATATTTCTCTCTGGTGATGAAAGAGAAACGGCTGCTCCAGGTTGAGAAAAACAGGCTGTCTGAAGAGAGTCATGAGTCATTTTGAGATGAAAAGATCAAAAAAGAAATGTTCATGCGCTGACATCATTTCCTGCACAACTGGACTGGGTTGTCAAATCTTGTTTGTTGGTGTGTTAAATCAGCGATCATGAATGAAACACAAAAGATAAAAAGTGGATCATGTTTGTTTTCATGAGGAACACATTCTTCTTTTCTAGATGCTCTCAGAACATGTCACATGTCATCTCTGTGATGGGGTAAATTGTTGTTTTTAGGACTACAATAACAAACTGGGATCAGTTAAGTGGTGATTTTTAAACCTGGGCTTCCTCATGTCTGCAGGTCGACTCTTGATCTTTTTAACCATGTAATTGGTCAACACGTATGACCTCGCGTGTGTCGGGTCCGTGTGAGGGAACGGAGCACAGAGAGTTTTTGTCTCGTGTCAGGTGTTTGTCAGAATGGGTGACATGTTTTGTTTGAGCAACAGAACTGCACGTGTTGACTTTTATTAGAAGATATTTAGTAAAATTAGCTGACACTGTTTTTTAAAATGATAAATACAATGTTTTTTAAAGTGCGCACGCACGCACACAAACAATAATGATGATGTCTTCCAGCAGGTTGTGCTGTAGCTTTACAGCATCTGATAGTGTGGACTGTTATTTACATTTACACTTACTGTAGACTGACCCTACCCACATGCACGCATACACACTCGCACACATGCGCATACATGCACGAACACACACATACACGCATGCGCATACATGCACGAACACACACATACTCGCACACGCATGCGCATACATGCACGAACACACACATACTCGCACACGCATGCGCATACATGTACGAACACACACATACTCGCACACGCATACATGCACGGACACACACATACTCGCACACGCATGCGCATACATGCACGAACACACACATACTCGCACACACATGCGCATACATGCACGAACACACACATACACGCACACGCATGCGCATACATGCACGAACACACACATACTCGCACACGCATACATGCACGAACACACACATACACGCATGCGCATACATGCACGAACACACACATACTCGCACACGCATGCGCATACATGCACGAACACACACATACTCGCACACGCATGCGCATACATGCACGAACACACACATACTCGCACACGCATGCGCATACATGCACGAACACACACATACACGCATGCGCATACATGCACGAACACACACATACTCGCACACGCATGCATATACATGCACGAACACACACATACTCGCACACGCATGCATATACATGCACGAACACACACATACTCGCACACGCATGCATATACATGCACGAACACACACATACTCGCACACGCATGCATATACATGCACGAACACACACATACTCGCACACGCATGCATGTACATATGCTCACTGTACACAAACACACATTTTGTCCAACAGTTGGCATTATATATAGACTTAAACTCATTTGAGTAACTATTAGTAATATTTTGACATTTAAAGTTTAGAATGGAAAAACAATTTTGATTATTTTTAAATAATTTTCTTAATTTTGATAAACTTGGGGGATTGTCATATATAGCCAATGTTCTGTCCTCATGAAGTGTAGCTGTAGAAAAACACACATACACAATAATGTTTTTGTTTATGTCTGTGTTTGACTGTAAGAACACACTGCTGTGTGGAAACACTACAGAGAAAAGTGTTTTCCTGGGCTGACAGCGTGTGTTTGGGGAAGGGGATCATATTTGTGTGTCACACATCTCTCCTCCGGCTCTGGCACAAGGAATTCATTAGGTCTCTATTTGCAAGTTATTCCGCTCGGATGGGAATTGTCGTAGTAGCTCGTCCCCTCAGACAAAGAAATTGCATGAAATTGCTCAATAATTGGGGATTGAAAACATGTCGGGAATTGTTCCTTCCCTATCTGTATATGATATGATAATATTGCCAAGTAGTTTTGAACGAGTTATAGCTCTCTGCTTTATAAAGAAATATGTTTCACATAATCATAATTGCTTTTAGACATTTGCACATCAATACGGTACACCACAATAATAATCCGTGGAAATTTCAGAAGTTTGTGAAGGTTTACAAGGGAAATCTATTGTTTGCTCTGGAAGGCTGTGAGAGAGTTGCTTTTGACGTTTTCTGATTTCGTTTTGGAGCGTTTGACAGGTGCTGGAGCGCCTGTGCTGTGACAGTGTGGTGCTGGGACGGGGTTTGTTGATTCTGGAGCTTCAGTTTCAGGAAAAGTCTTCAGGAGGAGAAGAGTGGCGGTGCTGCTGCGTTTACTCCAGAGTCTCCAGAGGTCACACATCCAAAATAACAAGACTCTCTCTGTGTCTAAGGTTTTGATTTGTCTCTGTCTGTCTGTTTTAAAGTAAAGAAAGTCATATAGGGTTTGGTTTAGTGTCATTTTGGTGGGATCTCTTCAAGATAGTGGAAGCATCAATTTTATTTATTCAGAGTTGTCCTCTCTCTCTCCACCTCTCCTCCTGTCTGTCAGCACGATCTTATCGCCTCACTTTTCTTTCCAGATGTCTTTGTCTAAATGCATCTGTCATTTTTCTCCACATATTCTCCGGTGTTTATGGGCTGAAGTCTGACAGGAGCAGAAACACAGATGTGAATGTGTCACAACTCAAACTCCTTCTTGGCCTGAAGGTTTCATTGACAGTATGGCAAAACCAGCTTTTACAAAAATCCACCTTAATAGACCGTTTGCTTGTGTGTGTATTAAATCGATCGAGATCGAGACCGCGACCTGCACGCTTACACAAAAACACACACTTGACCTCTACACTCGCTCAACTATTACCCCCTCAGCCACAAACAGTTCAACGCACGTTTATAATCAGCGGAGAGCACGAGGGCCGCTGAACCGTTCCACATGTGTGAAGAGCAGCGTCATGTTGAATTAAACCCTTCAGACAAAGAGTCTTTCTGCACACAGGTGTATGTCGAGCGATGTGTTAAAGGAGAGGGGCGGATCGTAACTACCCCCCTCCAAACGGGGCAGCTGTGAGAGACTCTTTGTTCTGATGTTGCGTTCACCGCGTCTGGTACTTGTTCTGTTTGTTTACGTCTGGGTCGTAATTGAAAAGTGCGTTTGAGTCGGTCAATCGATTCGCACGCAAAATGCGGTCGGAAATGTTTTGCTTTGAAAAAATATTGTAAAATATTGATATAGGAAGTTTCGTTTTTTATTTAGCTCCTTTAATTAGATGAATGTCTTTATTTATATATTATTGTAAATATACTAAAGTTAATATTTAAATGTATATATATATATATATATATGTTATGTTTATGAAACATTTAATAAATTCTATTTTATTGTTATTTTTACGTATTTTTTATTTTGTCTATTTATATCTTATGTATGTATATAATCTCTTTAGGTGTAAAATATTTTTTTCCTATTGTGCTAATACTAGGATCAGTGTTAGTTAAGTTACTCTGAATAAGAAATTAGTTACTAATTACATATTCAATAGTTTAATTAGATTACTGTACAAATTACTCTCTCCAAAAAGTATTTAATTACTTATTATAATTTCTTTATATATCCTTATATAATCAACCTGGATTAGTTAAGTGATTTAAATATAAACATGAAACGTCTCTTATAATTCATTCAAATAAATAATATAAAACTACATAAAGTATTACAAATGTGAGGACACATTAAAGCATTTTTAAGTTAGACTTTATGTCAATTCCACTATTATCTATATATATAGTAACTGTTGTTAAATTACAGGTGAAATAAGAGTAATCCCTTACTTTACTTTTTCAAGGGAAAAACAATTAAATTACAGTAACTAATTACTTAGTACTTAGTTACACCCAACACTGACCAGGACGTTGTTGTTTAGTTGCCTGGATGTTGTAGGTTGTTATCATGGTTGTTACATACGTTTCTTCTTCAATATAATTTTTATAGCGATGGATGTCTTCACACACACACACACACACACACACACACACACACACACACACACACACACACACACACACACACACACACACACACCACTAACTGCACCCCGTCACCTCCGCAGGTTACCCAGAAACCCTGATTTGTCATTGGTGGGGGCTTGTAATTGTTTAGTGTTTAGTCTGTGTGGAACTAATTCTGTCTGGGCATGAAGCTTAATTCTCCCCCCAAACCATCTTAACCTCTTATCCTCCTTTAGAATGATGTGAAGAACACTGAGGGGTCTGTCTTGTGACGTTTAACCCACCCACGTCACCTAACCACCACAATGTCTCATGTGTTACACAGATGACCCTCGGAAAAAATACTGTGTTACCGTACAGAGATGCTTGTGGAACTGATATAAAACATTGGTGTTTTTTTACTATGGTCAAGGCTTCACAATACTTATTAATTTAAAGTCAGTAATTATGAATTTAGTTTAAATTCAAATTGAAAACTGATGCTTATGTCTCAATGGTTATAACCTCGAGCACGCTATATGAATATAGCACGTGTTTATCATGCTTTACTACTGTGTTTTATTTCAGTGTACTCTGGCTAAATGAATGATGATATCAGATGAAGCCAGTGTTATTTTTCATGACGGTAAATCAGTACAAAACTACATTGAGGACGGTGCAGCAGCAGCGCTTCAATCTGTTATGAATTTTGTTTCATATTAAAAACAAAGCGATCGGGTTTCTCAGGCCTCGCGGCGATATATTGTTGGCCTGCGCGTGTTTACCGGCTTGTTTTGATTAGCATTGTGAAAATAATACATGGAAAAGCACCTGATCGTCGTCATATAGCGTGCAGTCGTCTCCATGGATTCTCAGGGATTTGTGATTTAATCGAGTTACGCTTTTCTGTTTTGGTGTACAGAGCGTGGCTAAATTCAGTTTAAGATCTGCGGATGATGTTGGTTCGAGCCCCACAAGGACAAAGCTTTAAACTGAACATGTTCTTGATTCAGTTATATTTAGTTTAATTTTAACCATTGTGAGAAAATGAAAAAAATTACAACCGTTTTGTTTCCTAAAAGACCTTATTTTTGATGTTTGAATTAGTTTTTCGTGGTCATCTGCAAGGTAATGGAGTCACTACAGTTGATGTATTTATTATGCATCCAGACATTTGTATTTCTTTCTTTCTTTCCACATTTAACTGTGATATACTCTGTATGATATATGCGGTTCTGCACTTTATATGAGTGTTTACAATGTGCTCCTTGGGAAATGTGAACTTTAAATCTTATTGAGAGAGCTGTAAATCAGTTTTACACAGATTATATCATGAAACAGGGCTTTGGGGTTTAACACAAAGCGTCTACAGAAGATCGGCGGTGTGTGCGCGTGCGCGTGTGTGTGTGCGCGCGTGTGTGTGCGCGCGTGTGCGTGTGCGCGTGTGTGTGTGCGCGTGTGTGTGTGTGTGTGCGTTCGCGCGTGTGTGTTAGCTCGGCTCTGAGGGGGTCTGGACGTCTTTATTTTCTCTCTTTTCGAGTTTTTAAGGCAACGCTGACTGACACAGTTTTTCTTCTCTATAGTCAGATGTGTTCAGGTCTTGTTTAAGTCTAGCGAGACTCAAATAGTTCTTCCTTTAAATAGATCCCAAATAACCCTCAGACTAATGGCAGATACTGGCGTTCTCTGTAGCTCGGCACGCACACGTCTGAACTCTTACATGCGAGTGACGTGTGGTGAGCTCATGCAATCTGGCTGTGAAATCCCCTCTGTGTGTGTTTTTTAGTTGTGAATTTATGTTTGATATTTACATTTCTCAGGTTATTAAAAGCTTAACGCAAAAGGAGAACTGCAGCAATAGAGTAAGAATGATATATTGTGTATGCTTTGTGTGGTTGTTAGTTGTCTTTCAGGTCATGAGTAAGTGTTTGTGTTAAATGATTTGTAGAAACTGAAGGTTGTCTTGTCAGTTGTTTGGGGAAGTGTAACCTAGATATTATTTATAACTTGTGAGTGAGGCAGAAATAAAGTGTTTGAGATGTTTTCACAGGAACAATTGATATCTGAATAACATCAATACAACTACACACATAACTGTGTGTGCGTGCGTGCGCTCTTTGGTCCAGTAGATCATGTCACAGGTCGCGGCTTATATACTCTTATAAAACTCATTCTGTCCATCACAGCGCACAGCTGGAGTCAGTCGGGCTCAATTCATGTCCTGTTGTTCATCTTCTGGCCATTTACACCTGACGTCCTGACACACACACACACACACACACACACACACACACTTCAATCCCTTTTTGATGAGATGCTGTGTTTGATGTCTGTTTGCTGACATCTCAAGTTCAGAGTTTTTGAAGTTCTCTTTATTTCTAGATATTCCAGTTAAGCTCATCCACAAACACACTAAACCTCAGTATGCTCTCTAATCCCAATTTACCTTCATGAACACATTTTACCGCAAAACTAAAGAGACGTGCTTCAAATGTATTTAAAATGATATATGAGATATTTATATTTATGCATTTTGCGACTTGCATTGCATTATACGTTTGTTTTGAGTACGTGCAATCCCTGGGATCGAACCCATGACCTTGGTGCTGCTAGCGCCATGATTTAACCACTGAGACACAGGAAAGATAAACTGCATTATGATACACAGCAAAATCAGCAGTGTTAAAAAGATCAGAATAACACTCACAGTGTGTAAATTATGTCATGATATAATGTAAATGTGACCAAAGAAATTCATTTCAAAACCTCGAATCTGTCGAACTCTTTCTGTTTAGGGTCTTAAAGTGTTTGTTGGCTTTACTGTTATTTTAGCTGCAAAGCATTAGATGATAAATATGAATCAGCTCGTGGAACTGCTCGCACCCGTCCTCCGCTTTAAAGAGCTTCATTCCCGCTGGAAAGAAGCGCACAGAATGAAACGTGTACGTTAAGTGCTGCAAAACTTTCTTACTCAAACAAAGCTGCATTAAACAGCGCGGGCTTGAGGCGGGACCTCTTTGAGAAATATTAACTCTGGACGCCGTCCAAATTCCTCGGGCGCTCTTGCCAAATGAAGACGCTTTCAGTTCTGTAAGATCTCTGGAGAGTTTGAGGGAAAAGCGCACAGGAGCGGAAATGTTATTTTGAGCCGGTAATATATTCAAGCGTTATATATTACAGGGCCGGGTTGATGCAGGTGGCCGGTGCGGATCGTGTGCGTTGTATGATTTAAGTGTGATGTGCAGCTGGAGGTGTTGGCAGAAGGTTGTCTTTTTTACTGGCCTCAGACAAGAAAACGTTTTTGGGGAATTAATTGAATGAATGAATGAATGAATGAATGAATGAATGACACATTGCGAGGTCATAGTGAGCTGTAGAGTTGGGTCTGTTTGGACTACGGCCGAGTCTTTTAAATGAAAAAACTGCTCCCCCCCATCCACAAGTGTTTGTGTTTTATATTATTTATTTATAATAATAATACAAAATTATTGTATTAATTGGCACCATTCACAGCACTCAAGGATACCTTAGACAGCATATTTTATTTTTGATTGTATTTTATTTTATATATACATTAAACTATTCTTTTAAATATACAAACAATAAATACATAAATTAAAGACATATATGATCAGACTTATTATTTTTAAGTTTTTAATAATATTTTCAATTTGCTTTTATTTTTTAGCAATTTTGTATTTTATTTATTATTTCTTGTTTTAGTTCAATTGTAGTTTTATTAATATTTTCAATGTGTTTTTATTTAATTTAATTATTTTTAGCCATTTTGTATTTGATTACTTATTGTTTTAGTTAAATTGTAGTTTTATTCATATTTTTTTATTTAGCAATTTGGTTTTTATTTTTTATTTAATAAATATTATTTAGGTTTCAAAACAAGTTTCAATTTTCAATAAGGTTAGTTTTCAATTATTTCCATTTAATCTTTTTACTTTATTTCTAACTCAAATTTTCATTTAGTGTAGATAATAGTTAAAAAAAAATGATTTAATATGAATTCATTAATAAACATAAATGTTTAGTTAACTATAACAACTATGCTAGCATCAACCCAGAACCCCCTAGCAACTGCATAACAACAAGAATATCTTGAGAAAGTCTAGATTTAATTGGCGTGTTGTGTAGTTGTCATCTGCGGTCCGTATATTCTCACAGAGGCGTCGCTCTTACGCTTCTCTCACACATTGGCAGGGTTGTTTACAGACTTGGTATTATGTTCAGGCTCTGTTTTATTTGAATATGAATGGCCCGGGGCCTGGCAAAGTGCAAGATATACAAATTACCATCATTGATGTAAAGTAGGTGGTTACACAGTGAAAATGGAGTCACTGGCCCCTGTTTATGCACACATTGTGCGGCACAATGGCTCATTTTCACTTTCAGAGCGACGCTGTCGTGATTGGTCGACATGAACTTAATTTGTTTATGCTCGGATTGATTAATTGAAATGTTTTCAGCAATCAAATTACGGTCGTTGTGTTACATTGCAGTATACATGTGTAGTTTGGATGAGTATTAAACTTTTTTAAAGATGAATAAATTATAATAGTTGTATCACAGTGTTATATTTGAGTGAACATAAGAATAAATGATGAACAGTTTTACTGCAATGTTTACATTCTTTAAACAAAATGCGTAAATAATCATTCTTGTTTTAATTTGACAAAAAGTATGTTTCTGTATGACATCATCCTCCAGGAAGTGACATCATTATTTGAATGTAAATTTGCCATAGTCCGTTTCTTTAGCTTTAAAATGTTAATGAATTATGCTTTTGCTTTATATATATATATATGTGCCATATAACCGGAACAACCCATCAGTGTTATTTAATCATAACGTTCCCACAGACTGTGAAACACAGAATAATTGTGACCCGGCGAACCAAACATCTCCGCTGGCCGACGGCCCTGCGAGCCGAGTTTAACCGTCTCTGTTTGTCAAAGTCCTGAGAGCTGAATGGCGTAGAGTTAAACAAACGGGAGACTCCTCACCTATTCTGTCTCCCTGAGCAAACACCACCCGAACGGGGCGAAGCAATGCAAACAGCACCCGCACAAAAGAGTCCTGCTGCGAGGGAACCGAGGCCCGGCGTCTGCAAACCTTATTTATAGAACGAGCTGCTCTGAGGTCAGTTGTGGGGTTTCGCTTAAAGGCACAGTGACAAATCAAATGAAACATTGCACAACATTTTGCAAATGATCAACGAAACATGTTTCTTGTTTATTTTCATGTGTTTGAAATGTAATAATCAAAAGGAAATATTTGTTCTTGAAATGAGTGTATGTTGACAGGCTCGGGTTTGATGAATTCATCAGATAATAGTACAGACAGGTGCATTTCCGCATGTTTCGACCTGAACGTCGTCAGGCTTACCATCTGGTTAGCAGGATCCCAGTCTATTCTTTCAGAGTAAGGGTTAAAACACGCTTGTGTGTGTGTGTGTGAAACACACTTTAGCCTGCTTGGCTCCTAAGACTAAGTGCTTTATGTTCAGCAGAGGCCCCATTGTTTGGCGGTAGGAAAAGAGAGGTTAACTCTTGGTGATAAAGGGCCTGCGTCCCCCCGCCATGAATGAATGAGCGAATGAACGCATGAATAGAGAAGGAGGGATGTAACACTAGCCCTCAGCCTGTATGTATATGAGCTCGGCTCATCGTCACCGTCATCTCGTCCTGGTGACCATATGGCCAGCGGCCTATAGAACGTCTCCCACAATTATACATGCGGCCCGCGGCTGGTACTCATAGGTACAGAGCTTTACTTTACAGAGGCGCTTTATGTGCAGGGCTGGATTGAGTTGCTGTGGGGGTCGGAGATAATAGTTCATAGTTAAATGCGTAAAAGGGTTTTGTGTGGACCATCGCTGATGGATTCTAGTTTGGGATGTTCACCCAAATATAAAAATCATTTATTCTCATGCGTTTGTAAATGTGTATGTTAGACGATATTTTGAGAAAGGTTTTGTGCTGGAAGTCAATGATTATCAACATTCTTCAAAATATGTTCTAAAGAAGAAAGAAACTCTTGCAGGTTTGACATGATGAATAAATGATGAGAGAATTCTCATTTTTGGGTGAACTGTCTCTTTAAAGGGAATGTGTTATTCCAAACCAGAATGCTGCTTTCTAACTATATATTTTTATTAAAAAACAATTTAAAGCAATAATATAAAAGATTTGTGTGCGTTGTTTTCCACAAAAAATCTGTAATGCACAGCTTGAACTTTTGTTAGAGAACTGTGGTGAATTCTTCAGTAATGTTTATTGTTTGATATATGAAGTCTCTTTTGAAGTGGATGTGCTTTGAAGTGGTTTGACTGAGTAGTTTTTCTTGTTTTAGTTTGTTTTCTTAAACCAAGTCATTCATTATCTTCAGCAAATTGACAGATTTTGTCTATAGAGCTCAACATTTACTCTTTCATTTGCTTTATAACCGACTGATGTTTGTCTGTGGTATTTCATTTTTGTTGTGGATTTCTATTATAACGGTTAGATTCGGGTCCTTCAGAACTCAAACGCCAGCAGTTGTCAGACGGTGGATGTGTCAGAATGATCCGGACGGCCACAGATGGTGTTCACAGGTCTTTCCAGAGCGCTTCCGTTCACACACGCTGTCCGAGCTACACAAAGACAGACGGATTAAACGCTGCTATTTAAACCAGCCGCTGACCCTGTTGACTCGTGTGCTATCGACTAAACCGTCGGACGGGATGAGTTTCCAAACTCAACTGCATCAGCGTCAATGCAAACTAAGTGTTTTATTTGTGTTTCAGTCAAACTAAATAGATAAATTTACCTAAATTAAGGTACATTCTATAAAAAAGTATGTTTATTTTATAAACCAGTGACATTTACGTTGCGTGTTGGTTTCCATGAATCTGTTTAATTTTGCTTGTAAACGTGAAAAAATTTCCAGGAGAAAATGACGATTTATTTGATTCAGAGGTTTTTAAATGTAAGTTGGTAATGTTTGTCATTGTTTGTCTTTTTCTGTCAGTGTGATCACCTGAGGAGTTTCAGTGACAGGTGTGTGTCTGTGTGTCTCTGTGTCTCGTTGCGTCTCATTGCGTCTCATTGTGTCTCATCGCAGCCGCGGGTCTCAGCTCATTGTGGGTGGTTTTACGGGACGCTGCAAAGGATTGTTGCTTTAGTCCAAATCTCTTCCTGTGTGTGTGTGTGTGTGTGTGTGTGTGTGTGTGTGTGTGTTCAGAGGACCAATCAGCTCACAGCCAGATGGAAGCCCAACATCTGTATCCTCATATTTCCATACCGAGAGAATTTTGACTCGTGTTTATGTTAAAATATATGAAGTGTGTGAGCCGGAGGGAGGGTGACATTTTTATTTGTAGTTTAGCAACTTGCTTGTTTGTTTCCTATTAATCACTAAAGAGAAATTTCTCGTTTGCAACAGACAAAACACAAAAATTACAATGTGATCTTGCAAAATAAATAGATGAAATAGGAAGTTAGAGCAAAATGTCCATATCGCTGCTGTCCTTTTAAAACTTTGTATTTCCATATTTTGTGATTTTTAAATCATTATTAATAGTCACCCTTTATGTTTATCACTGGGTTTTGCAAATATCTAACCAATACAAAGTATTAAAAAGGGCTTGTCAACTTTGACAACACAGTATTTAATTATTAAAAAAGTACAGTGTTTGTTCAGTGTTGGACATCGAAGGTTTCGGAAAAACTGTGACAATTTAATATTATACAACAACTAAACATTCACAAACCTATAATGTTTCCTGTAGTTTTTATCAGTTGACATTCTGTAGTCCATTTAGACATTTAGTTTTGAGAGTTTCTGAGAATAAGGACTTGACTTTCAGCTTGTGTAAATTATGATCAAATCTTGACATGCGAAGTGGCCTAAGATGTTAAATCTTGTTTTCTTAAAGGAAATATTTTTTCAAGTTAATTTGTATATTTTATTTCAGAAAACATGATTTAATATCTTGTGTCACTTTCCTTGTCAAGTAAACGTATCTGGAAGAACAAGACAAAACTACTAAGACGTGTAATCATAATAATTTCATATTTGTTATGGTTTACTGTGGTTGTAAGAAGAACTTATTCTTTTGTGTTTCAGAGATGAGTCGTGTAAATTCACATTAACATGGGGGAGGACATAATGCCATATTTTTGATTTCTTTAGATAAATGATTTGCTTTAATATGATTTCTGTGTCTATCTGTTGGGCTGGCGGCCAGCCGTGAGGTCTGCGGCTGTTGGTGTAGTAAAGCTCAGAGATGTTTTGACAGCTTCCACTGATGCGATTTTTACATTCATGGCTGAATGAATTAGAACAGAAACATTGTATTGTTTTTCTACCGGGGGTTTAAACTCACAGGAAGACTCTGTTTGACACACCGTTACGGTTACTGTAGCTCTTACCGCGGTAATGTTGGGCCGTGAAGCCAGAACTCGTAAGTTATCTTTGATTTCGATAAGGTATTTCATGGCCTTTTTGATCTGGAGAACGGCGTAGCGCGTGGTCTTATCGAGGAGCCGCACATGGCTTACGTTTAAACATTAAAGCTCACCATCATGAGATTAAATCTCTGTCAGACGCTCTCGTTGCCTCCAAAGGTCATTGAGATAGACTTATTTGCACGAAACCTCCACGTTGGCGTAACTTGTGACGGTTTCGTCGTTCTTGGAGCGTGAGCTTTCATTTACTGGCTCCTCGTACGCTGAAGAGAATCCAGTTCTTCTCACAGGGTTAAGACAAACGCAATCCTTTACTGTTTGTGAATATGAAACATGCTGATATGTTGTGTGTACTCATAAAGCATGCAGTGTATTATGGGATATGAGGGCCCAGTGATTAATAGAAGGCTGTTGGGTATAAACATCTTTATTTGTGTGCGCAAGTTTTGTGTTTATTTTGGTATTTGTACAGTTACATCACACTTTAAAGTGTCATTGCATTAAAAAGCAAGTGTTTTATTTTAAGATTGGACACTTATAACAAAACTTTTCACAATATGATTTAACAGCAGTGTTACATGTTGAAAGCGTTTTGTGTGAAAATATTTTGTCAGTTTTTACAACTAGTGAAAAAATAAAGTGAAATTAAAAAATGAAGTGCACTGCATTGTGGGATAGCACACAGTGTGCACATAAAAATTTTCTTTTTGGAAAATGATCACCATCATATTTTGAGTTTAGGCTGGCAGTGAGAGAGCTCGTGATCATCGTTCACTTTACATTAACTCTCACATCGCTGTGTTTAGTTTGATTGACGGCCCGCGTGAGTCCGGCTGGTAATGAACTTCATCAGTTTCAGTGTCTGATCTGTAAAAACATCCACATGAATCACAGCCTTCAGGCGCTCAGCAGTCAGGTGTTAGAGGACTAATGTCTAAACATAAAATATACTGAAACTCTATTTGATTTCTTGGTCACAGGAGACTAAAGTTGCCCTGAATTCACCTTTTAAATAGGTTGTCATTGGTACAGAAATGTTTAAATTCATCATTTGAAGTTATGAAGTTGGGCAGTAAAAGTGAATTGTCAGACTGAGGGCAAGTCAGCTCCTGCCAGCTTCCAGGAACACACACACACACACACACACACACACACACACACACACACACACACACACACACACACACAGTTTAATCATTTATGGGAAAATCAAATTACTGTCAGTGTGTCCAGACATGAGACTCAAGTGTGTGTGTGTCTTACTCTACATAAGATTGTACAAATATTTCCTAACTTCAGGTAAATGTGTAACAAACAGTAGCACACAGAATACGGTCTCACATGCCTCCCACAGGGATTCGATCTAGAACCCTGACATTTAATGTTAAACATTTTCTGTGCAGAAACTTGACTTTCACTCATTTTCAAGATGAGATTTCTTTACTGTCATTGCATGAAACATACGATGGAATTTGTGTGCATTTCCCAAACTGGTACTTAAATATACTTACCTCTACATGTGTCATACATACAACATACATCAAAATACACCTTTAAAAAAGAAGAAAAAAAGTGCATTCAAAATACACACTTGCTCGCTCACTCAATGTAAACATTCGTAAAGATGTTAAATTCACAATAAACTTATGATATTGCACATCATAACAACATTATAATATGGAATGTTGATGTGAAGATCATAAAGATCAAATATAGAGTTTATATCTAAAAGTTTATATCTACACCTCAATTTGTCAGGTTTTAATTTAGAACCTTTACTTTCACCCTAGAATGCTGTTTGTATCTAGAACTCTTTGTAGGCTATTGATTGTGTTTCAATAGATCATTGGCATCAATAATGGAAATAAAGTTTTTTTGTGTTTTTGTGGTTGAGCTAATAGATGTACATGGTTGAAAAGTTGACATTCAGTTTTTTTTGCACGTGTGTGTGTGTGTGTCAGAGATACATTGAGGGAAATATATCCATTGTGAATGTAAATGAAATTCAAATGATAATCCTTCATCCTGTTTGCGTCTTTAATTCAAATTCTGTGTGCGTTCAGTGATCTGAAACGCCTGTAAAACTGAGAGCAGGTCCACACAGAACTGTGGATTCCTCAGAATCAGACCAGACGTCACTCGTAACGTTCATCATATATAAAACATTTCAGCAGATTTCATTTATGCTTCCTCTCTCTCTCTCTCTCTCTCTCTCTCTCTCTCTCTCTCTCTCTCTCTCTCTCTCTCTCTCTCTCTCTCTCTCTCTCTCTCTCTCTCTCTCTCTCTCTCTCTCTCTCTCTCTCTCTCTCTCTCTCTCTCTCTCTCTCTCTCTCTTGCACGCACGCGCACACACACACACACAAGCAAAGTCCAGCTCAAGTACACACAACCCACACAAAACCATGTAGGTTACGTTCTGGTTTTGTCTTCTCTTCTACAATTATTTTCATTCTTTTTGTGTGTTTTTTCCACATATTGAAGGATACAGGGCATTTAGGGACAAACAATTCCCATGTCGTGTACATTTTACTAACTAAATAGTATGTTAGTATGTTTTTTTAAGGTGGAAACATTCATGTAGAGTTCAGAGGAGAGTGGACACCATCTCTCTCTCTCTTCTGTTGTCTTTTATTATGTTGAAGACGTTCATGATTTATGTTTGGATATCCAGCCGCTGGTTATATACAGCACAGAGGTTACGGGATCAGAGCGTAATGCTCGAAGACTCTGGCGTCTTCTGTCCGGGGTCGTGGAGAAATCCTAAAGAGGTCGCTTTCTCGAATGTGTTCCCGTTGCCCGTGAAAAACACGGAGATCATCTTTCTTTTTTCCATCTTTCTTTCCCGCTGTGAACTCTGCGTGCCCGGTCACCCGATCTGTAAAAACAGAACGTAAGTGAATAATAACCGTGAGTTCTTACTGAACGCTATATCATCATGGGCTGGTAAACGCCATGACCTGGATTTTCAGAAATATTACCCTGCTAACAGTTTTGTGGTTCTGTCGTATAAGCAGCAGCTGTGCCCAGATCAGCTGGAAATAGCCGAGCGCGCACACACGCAATGCAGGGTTTACTAAAATATTCTCAGAGTAAAGCTTGATTTATTTTTACTTTACAAGACATTGTGAAGAGAGCTTTAAGATGTAAACCAGTTCCAAGAGTCAGAAGTCTATATGATTTTGATTTTATTTTGAAAGAAGTGATTTGCAGCTTCATTCAGAGACTCTACAGACGCTGTTAGTGTGTGTGTGTGTGTGTGTGTGTGTGTGTGTGTTAGTCCTGACACAAGCGGTGTGTGTTAAACTTACTGTTGCGTGCAGGAAACTTTACAGCCAATTTATAGCTAAAAATAGCCATAAACGTTTTAAGATAACCAACATTGTTATCAATCATAAAATATCATTAAATAAAGTGTATATAAATCTAATAGTTTAACTTTGTTTGATGTGTGTGTGTGTGTCTGTATTTAAGAGAAAGAGAGAGCGTGTGTGTTTGTGTGAGTATAAAAGAGTGTGCCCGTTTGTGTGTCTGCGTATGAATTATTGTGTTTTTGTGTAAGTGTAATTGTGTGTGTTTGTATGCCTGCACGTGTACGCGTGTGTGTTTGCGTGCGTGCGTGGGTGGGTGTGCATGTGTGTGTGTTTGCGTGCATGCGTGTGTTTGCGTGCGTGCGTGTGTTTGCGTGCGTGTGTGTGTGTTTGCGTGCATGTGTGGGTGGGTGTGCATGTGTGTGTGTTTGCGTGCATGCGTGTGTGTTTGCGTGCGTGCGTGTGTTTGCGTGCGTGTGTGTGTGTTTGCGTGCATGTGTGGGTGGGTGTGCATGTGTGTGTGTTTGCGTGCGTGTGTGTTTGCGTGCGTGCGTGCATGTGTGTGTGTTTGCGTACGTGTGTGTGTTTGCGTGCATGTTTGGGTGGGTGTGCAAACGTGTGTGTTTGCGTACGTGTGTGTGTGTTTGCATGCATGTGTGTGCTTGCGTGTGTGCGTGCGTGTTGCCGTGTCTGTGTGCGTGCATGTATGTGTGTTGGCCTCTCACATCTTCAGGGAGATGATAAACTCTCAGTCATCATTTTGCTTTCCCTTCTCTTTCCTTCCCTCATTTTTCTCCTCGGCCGCATTCCTGCTGCCAAAAGCGATCCGCTGCCAGGCCGTCCTCCCTTTCACTGCTTCCTCTGGCTTTTCCTCCTGTCACACACACACACGCACACGCATGCACGCATGCACGCACACACCCACACTGAAAACACATCAGTCCTCACACGCACACACGCACACACACACACACACTGAAAACACATCAGTCCTCACACGCACACACACACACACACACCACACACACACACACACACACACACACACACACTGAAAACACATCAGTCCACACACACACACACACACACACACACACACACACACAGAAAACACATCAGTCCACACACACACACCACACACACACACACACACACACACACACACACACACACACACACACTGTTCTCAGGTGTTCTTTAAAGACAGCAGTGGTTTCTGCAGGTGGAGGGCATCACCTCTATCTCCTCTGACAGGAGTCGGTCGAGGAGCCCGGAGTGAATGTTTGGATTCACTTGGAACATTTTTTGCACTCACATGAGGTGGTTCGAAAAAGGAATATTTCGCAAATCTGCAATGAAAAACGTTTTTTTTTCACTTACAGGTCACATGGCGCCGCAAAAAGTCACATGATCATTATTTAAAGATGGCGCGGTATGTCTGGACTGAAGATGATTTTTGGAACAAATTATCGCGAGAGGATGAGTTTTAGTCACATAACATTGGTTAATGGAAACGTCGTCATTTCGCAATCGTTTCTTCTCAATATTTACAACATATCGCAAAAGTTTGCAAATCTAATGGAAACGTGGCTAGTGACTACAAAAACCCTGAAAGAATCCTGTCATTGGTCTATTTAAAGGATGTGAATAAGAGAACCACAGTAAAACCCCAGCAGGACCCCCGACAGGCAGAAATAAATAGATTCTTGAAGATCTAAACAGGTCACAATGGTATTAAATCATGAATCATTGTGTTTCAGGAGTAACTCTATCCACACATTCACACACTTTCTGTCTTTTATCTGTCTGTGTGAACTGGGCCAGTGTTTCATTCTTCAGAATTGAATGTGGTCATGTGAACTGTGCTGACATCTTTCATTCATTGTTTGTGTTTATGTTGACACATCAGTGTCAGAGGATTGGGTTGCGTGTTGTTGTGTAAGTTGTGCTTGTGTTACTGTGTGTAACGTCATGGTGTCTCTTTACTGCGGCTCTTGAACACAACCTGTGTTGTTTTTGCCTCATGGGGTCACTTCCTCTTCCTGTGAGAAACGAATGAGACGTTCGGATTGCTCACTCCACCAATTAGATTTTCATTGAAACTGATAGAATAGATTCAAAGCACGAGATTCATTCAAGAGTCACATTAGACTGATTCACAAGATTCATCTGAATGATTCGTTTATGAATCAATTAATTGCTGGGTTCTTTTTATATCATTTTACTTTAGTAACTTGTGTGCGTGAGAGAGACGGATGCGAGTGATGAGATATACGCTCGAGTTACAGCGAGAGAAGTAAAGAGAAAAACTCTGGCACACATCACCGTGAGCTTCTGGCTCATGATCTCAGTCAGCAGTTTCTCATCCAAGAGACTCTGAAGCAGCCAAACTTAAACCTTTTACTAGAGTCACATTTCATCTCAACACCTCCATTTACACACAGGAGAATGTTATTGCTCACAGGTTGCTCTTTTATAGATCTTCGTCTCAGATGTTTCTCTTAAAATTGCTCATGAGAAATAAAAGAGAATGAAATGTGAGTGAAACACATGAATTAATGTAGATTGTAGAGGTCAAATCGTAAATATTCAGATCTTCAATAACATTGACTTTTGATTGCAGACGTGACGATCTGTGATGAATCGTCCTCTAGACTCTAGAGGAGTTTCTTCTCTTGGCGCCGGATGTATTTGTGACGTATATTTGAGTTATTATCAGGAGGATGTGACACCCTCTTCTGTCCTGTTAGATTCTGAAGTGTGTGACGCTGATGGTCGACCAAAGCATCACTGATCTCTCCACTTAACACACACAGTATCAACGGCGCACGTCTCTGATATTCCTGAAAAACTGGGGTTGACAAAAATACACACGATGTTATAGCTCAGACGTTACTCTTTTGTAGCTCGCGAGGTTCTCATTTGTGTTTCCTTCTAGTATCGCTTTAGTCTCAGATGTTTCTCCTTAAAAAAAAATGTTTTTAATAAAAAA